>SMSQ01000606.1:38218-58617 GCA_019453375.1 Ctenoplectra terminalis
TTTGATTCCAAAAATGTAGTTTCGTTAAAAGTTTCTCTTCCTTTCCCATACGTAACAATAGAAGATTGTAGATAAAGTCATACAGCAAAAATCCCCAACCGTAGCCCAACTACATAATCTCATGAATATTATAATTAGATAAATTAACGACACAAATATACGGACAAAAACAAGTTGGTAAAATTTCAGCAAAAACTTCAAAAAAATAAAAAATAAAAAAAATAAAATAAAAAGAAAGCAGACGTTAAGGTAAATTAATGCGGCCATAAACGAAATAAACGTCGAACAACCGATTATTCTTGGTCGTAATATAGTAAATATTATTCCTTCGATATAAGACAATCAAAAAAATAATTATGTTCAACAGATATTGTCAAAATTATAAAGCCACCGAGTGTACCAGTTCTACGCCAGGAGATAAACTGCTGAACGAGACGTAAACATTGTAAGCGTAGATGAAATACGATCGTAAAACTGTCCAAAATTCGAAGCTACGCCTGTGCCTCTTTTGCTACGAGACGCGGTGCTCGCGCGGTCGTTCGCAAGAGGGGAAGACGCTCGGAGTGCGAAATTGCACGCGAGAGAGAGAGAGACAGGACGGTAGAAAGAGAGAACAAAAGAGGGGGAAAACGAAGTTCGTTGCACCCGCTCGCGTTCACTGCACTTTATAGACGCGGATATAGGTTTCGCGGTACCAATTCTGAAAAGCCCTCGAACTCTTCCTCGAGTCTTCGAGGCTTTCGATCGGAATAAAAGGGTTTACCGGTCATTCTAATTCGTTCTACTCGACTCACGCGACGTTAATTTGGTTGAAATTTCGTTGCAAATGAAACGACTATTTCTTTACTATTTTTTTTTATGTCCGATAAACAGAAAAGAAAACAATTTAAGTTTAAACTAACTTTCAAGCGACTGAGCAGATTTATACGACATAGAATTGTAAAGCATCGTATAAATCGCAATTCTTATTAAATTTTTCGATAAGAGTTGTTAAATAATTAAATTTACGACGGAAAGTTAATTTAAATAAATTTTGCGCAATTCAATTTCAATCGTTTTTGACGAATTACTTTCATCGCGTCTATCAACGGTTGTGCAATTTTTTGATAAACCAGAATTCTTTCAGACGACGAACAATTCTTCTAATAGCAGTTTTATCAAGCAAAGTACAAAAATTCCCTAGATTTTACGTTTGCCAATAAAATGCCTAAATTAATCCGAATGCGTTACGAACTTGAAAATATAATCCAAGTCGAGACACTTATTTTACTGTTATTTTCTCGTGTATCTTTTTTTTTTTCCAGGCAGAATGTAACAGGTGGTTACTAGTCGAATTGACTTTCGTTTTCAGCATCTGCGGGCCCGCCAACAATCAGATAGCGTTCATATTAACAATCGCCCACACAAAACGATACGATAAATTCCGTAGATATGTTCGAGTAAATTGAAAATGGTACACTATCGAACATCTCTTCGACAAAAAAAAACTATTCTTAACGGTAACACGAATCACGTTAACGTAACCTCAGAGACCGAAAACCTTTCATAGAAACTAGACTTTTAATATATTCATCGACTAAAACTGTCCGTAGAGTCGTGAAAGATAGTAAACATAGAAAACTATAAAAAAAAAGTAGCGTTAAATTCACATCCTTGTGCGTAATATCTTATCGAAGATATGTTGAACGATACGGTTCCAAGTAGTCGACCGATTTATATGTTGAAACTTTCTACGCTTTACTTACTCCGTGTCGCTATAACGATAGCATCCATTGACATAGTTACCAACATTAGGTGCATCGCTTTGGACAGCGTCTAAAATTTCGCTCGAATGATCGTGAAGAATTCGTTACGAAATGAAAATATGGTAGCAAAAAGGAGACACCGAACCACGTTACACAGCACTGATTAAAGGATTCGTGTTTATGCCGGGGTATTGTGCCTTTCACGCTTTCCTTGGCTACGCGAAACAGTAACAGAGTGTAGAGCTGTATGTAGAGCTGTTTAGCTGTAGCGATAGCGAAAGCGAAGGAGAAAGCGAAACCGGCCGACGAACGGTAACTAAAATCTTTTGTACGAACGAACAAGCGTTAAAACTGAAAAAAAAAGCTTGGTCGCCGGGAAACAAGGAATATAAACACCGCACCGATACGATCACTGGCATTAATTTCGATTTTAATTTAATGTAACGAACGCATAAAATAGCGGTATACATCGTAGAGTTAAGCCTTCCCCTATCCTCCCACCTTTTTTCACACGGTAGATGCAAAGAAGAATAACGACAGGATTAATATCGATCGTGTAATCGAGGTCATGGAGAGAATACTATCGATACTAGGGATTTAAGAAAAGTATTAAGGTTAAGGAAACGCTTTTTAAATAAGCGCGCCATTTAAATTAATCGCTAAACGTTTCCACTCGAAGTTCAACGGAACAGACGACAGTAATAAATATACTGGATATTAAAAATAAAATTGTACAAAATTACTTCACTGTATTTCGCAGGGGCAGAATTGTGACGAGCGTAACGTCAAAATTTTCTTTCCAATAACTTCGCGCAACATTTTCCTCGAGCCACCGTGATGATCACTGTCACGAATCGGGATGAAACACGAGCTATAACTGGTTCTTATATCGGTCACGAGATAGTAACTTTCACAATTATGATCTCGAAATGAAAAAAAAAAGAAAAAAGAAAAAAACAATCGATAGACTTAGCGTTGCAATTGTTTCGTGCATTATTTCGCTCGCATCGTGGGACAGAAAACAAAAGAACAAAGCATCTAAAATTTCCATTCAACTGTCAAACTGATAGCCGTTCAAACTTTACGAAGCACCTGAAATCAGTTACGTAGACCTATGGTTCTAACCCATTCATAGATTTCCGTGTGCAAAGGTTTAACCTACGTACGTTAGACGTGTGTATAGGAGAAAACTTTATCGGCAGACCGTTACATCCTCTGAAAAGTATCCCTCTGTATTAAGATGCAGCTTGGCGATAAATCGAGCAGCATGCGCACCCGCGAAAAAAATGAGCTCTCACTACGAGAAACCGTTGACACAGGAACCGAGTGGCATAAACACACGTCGCATGCACCGTTCACACTCCACTTGCACTTTTCACCGAGCGTTGCCGTTCGCCGGTCACGACGATCCTTTCTTCAGCCCCGCCGCCCCGGAGACAGCCGGACGTAGTCGATCGGAGCCGATCGTGGCCAATCGTCCGCGCTTCGCGTTTTTGCTCGAGACACTCGCCACTTGCCACTCTCGCTCTGTCCTAACACACCGATGACTCCCTTACGATGGGTGGTAAAACGACAAAGGTCGGAAAAGGTCGTTCGTCTATCGTGGCTATCTATCGGAAGAAAATGTTTGGGCGATAGAAAACTGGCGTTACGGGTCGCGGAACGAGCAAGGATCGAGAACGGTTACCACGGTTGGTAAGCCGGCGACTAGAGTCGCGTAACCCTTTTCATTGCTTTCTCCGAACCGAGGCAGCTTCTAAAGCCACTATTACGTTTCACGGACGAAAGTTCTATGACCGTGCAAGAACCGCTAGCGTGTACACACTTCTCGAACGCGGAGCCTGTTTTCGCGCATTTACGGTTAGACGAAGGACGTCTAACCGACTACGAGTCGCGCGGGTACCGCGAATACCGTCGAGTACGAATAGAGTCCAAACAACAGAGACAGAACGTCGTAGGAATGTACAGATATAGCGAAGGAGAAAGAGAGATGACGAGAGGGAGAGCGGAGTGCAGCAGGTCGACCGGCTTAGGTGGGGTTGCCGCGGTTAATGCGGTGACTCGAGGGGGGCGAGTAGATAGAAGCGCGCGCGTGTGCGTCCGCGCCTAGATTGGGCTAGGTTAGGTTAGGTTAAACGCTTGCCAGGGGACCTTGCAGCGGCGTCCTACTTCTTCGCGAGTGAACGCGCGCTTTCGTCCTCCGTCTTCTCCTACTGTCCTCTACTACCACCTCTGTTTTAATCGAGGTGCTATTGCTGTTATAGTCCTATTCCAACACTGTTGCTCGTCTGCGGGATTAAATTAAAACAATTTTTTAAAACGATACCCCGTTACGAATATTATTACCTCTTTTGGTCAATTTTTTTACGGTGTCGTTAAATGATCAGAATTGTTATACGCATTCATATTTTATACCACGGAAAACGTAAACGTTTTAAGCGGTTGTCGAAGATGCGTTGCTAGTTCCTCTTGTTGACGCGCATGGAGACAAATCACACGTAACGGTGATTCAGCAAAGTCAAGAACCTGCCTCTGTGCGAAAGAAAGTATATACTATCAATGAAATGTAGCAATTATATTGTTTACAAAAATCTTAACGACATTCTACTATGTTTATAATATCTATTAAAATTGGAAATTGGAAATAGAAAACCGTAACAACTTGATATTAGTTTCGCTAGTCTGGTAACGTTTAGTAACGTAACGAATAAATACACGATTCGGTGTTAGAAATAATTGTAATATGCAAAAATAAAATATATTTTGAAATGGTTGAATGGAACAAGAACGACAAAGTAGTGGCCGGCGTAAGTAACATAGTCCATGAAAAGACGCCGGAAAGGTCGACTTCGCGGTGCAAGTGGGGGAAGAACACGAAGAAGGAAACCTCTGCACGGTCGAAGTTGCGCTATTATTATTGACATCGAATGGTTACGAGGGAGACTTTTCTCTCTCGCTCACTCTAGAGCACATCGGAAAGACTTTCACAGGAATAATAAAGAACAAAAGGAACAATTTCGACCTTCGTACGTCGCGAAATTGTCCATCGGTTGGTACATTTTAGAACCTTGCAGTTGAAGAAGCCGTAAACAAGGTAATACAATAAAGACAGACAATTTGAGTTTATCCTATTTCTTTCTTTCCCTTGTTTTTTTTAATAATTCTATTCAAGTACCAAAAATTTTAACACATTCTTTGATATAAATACTTCTACAATTTACATATTTTATATATAATATAAAAATATTATAATATAAATATGTAAATTATTATATAAACACTAATTTCTAGCAAAATTAAAACATTACAAAATATGTAAATATTAATCGCTGAAAAATTTGTTAAGATCTAGCATTATAAATCGTACATTAAGATACGTTTTAACCCATTTCAAGTACATTTTCCATCAATTTTACTACAGGCAGAGTTATGCAATAAATGTAGAGAAACAACGATCATAATCGTGACACAACTTTTTACCAGCACGAACCGATAAAATTCAGTTCGTCCCAACGAACCGAGAGACATCGGCTGAAAATTCCTCGAACTTCCCGGAAAGCAGAGGCGACCACGAAGAAGCACGAAATACCAGGAGGACAAGAAAGCGAAGAAGGAAACCTCTATGCCAGTGAGACTCGCGCTATTATTATTGACATCGAACAGTTACGAGAGAACGTGCTCTCCCGTCCCGCTCGCGTTGCTCTCGACCTAATTCGCGGACGCTGACGATCGGAGGAGCGTTCTCGCCTGCTCGAGGTGTCCCTGAGCGCCAAGGACGTTCTCGAGCGCGTTGGTGAACCGCGTGCGCGGAGGTTACGCGAAACTTTTCTTGGAACCAAGTCGAGCTTGAGTCTCTCCATCTTCCCTTAGAAGGACCTCGTCGTTGCCTTTAAAAGAACACTGGTCCACCGTCTTCTTTTCGTAACTAATGAGCCGCTATTTTTGGACAAACAATCAGAAGGAAGCGATAAAAGATGAAGTAAAGGGCGAAACGTGCCAGGAAATTTTTTTTCAAATTTCCTGTTGCAATTGTTTTAAATAGAAACTGTTGGCTATAGAGATACAGCTGAGAAAGAGACAAGTATATTCAGATCGGTTTGACCAGTGAGTTTTTTATCGTTGACTTTTTTGGTAAGCGGAACGATTTGCTATCGAAAAAGCTACCGTAGGACGGCCGTACGAAAATGACACGGTGGCTCAAATTTCAGGAGATAGTCAGCAGACAAGGCTGGGTACATTTGCCAGAAACGAGCCGGTTGCTTCGTCCCTGACCGCGAAGGCCTTTCTCGAACGCCGCTGCATCGGTCAGAGGTTGAATTAGGTTAAGTCAGGTCTAGTCTAGTCCAAAGTTCTGTCATCGTTCGACCGATAGCTGGCATACGATTTCGTTGAATTTTCATCATATTTTTTTCTCGTCGTTCCCGCGCGAACAAGCAGCGTGTACAAGTCCGCTTGGTTTTCCATCGACCTCGACAGTAGACGATAAAATGACAATTACAGGTTGGAAAAAATAGCAGGTCGTCCATGGTACTGCCGATCATCGAGTTCTTTAAATATTCCGTAATCATCGTACTCGACGATATTATGCTATCAACTTTGTACGGTTAATCGTGAATAATGCTCGAGCGTCGCGTTACCTTGGCGCGAAAAGTAGTTCGTTAATTTGGTATAAACGATCGATTCTTTAAATTCCATTGGGCAGAGAAAGAAAATCGGTCTCGCCTTAGAGACGATCAGGTACAAGGAACGCGTGAAGCCAACGCGTAATATGTACGCGAGGTTAAAACGTAACAGTGTGCAAGAGTTATCCAATAACGAAATAAAGCGTCGTCACTTTCGAACGATAATAAGGTGAACGTACTTATGCGTGCCTTTGAAAATATCAGCGCGCAGATAACGATCGACAGAGACCATTAATACGGCGGGACGTTGAAATTACAAAATGCAATACTCGATCCCGACGAGGGAGGGGAGCAGCGGTTTAATTTAAGAGGATGGACGGTAATAAAAATTGCTTCGCCCGCGTTGGAATTCCTGAAACCAGTCACGTGTTTCCTTGGAAGACCACGATGCAAATGGTTCTCCAGGCAAACCTTGCACACTCGAGGACGTGCAGACGAACCGACGAAGACAGCCGTGAAACTCGTGTTCGGTTCTGCGCCTTTTCCACATAAGATCACGCGGCGTTCTACGAGAAACGACGATATATCACGAGGTGGAATGACGAAAGGAGGACGGTCGATTCTCGGTCCGAGGTCGCTCGTAGGTCAAATCGCCGTCGCAGAGACGACCCTGATCGGACTGCTCGTGCACCAAAGATGGTCGGGTTGTCGCCGACAGTTTTCTCGTTCTTTCCAGCCGACCGATTTTCGACACCGTAACACGCAATTTTATCGAGTCATCCGGTGAACGATGCTTTTCCACTCTGTTAAAAACGACTGCCCGCATCGATTTTGCCAATTAAAAAACTTATGAAATTTTCTGCGGCAGAGCCGTTGCTCAATCTCGACTTCGATAACATTTTTAAAGGGCTGCTTACAATTACGTAACACAAATGTTAAATGAATTTTGTCTTCAATTAGAATTCTCTTCAAGAATATCGACGAGTTCGGTTGCAAATTAATTTTCAGTCGGTAAATTTGATTTACGTAATATCCTATTGCGTTGCCGAGGAATTAGGAATTTAAAAATTACTCAATTAAATGGTGATGAAGCGAAAGATGTAAGTTGACATTAAGAAGGAGAAAATAGATACGCGTCCTTGGTGATATCAGATTTGCGAATAGATTTACGTCAAGCAAATGTGTGCTTTGTAAAATGGACGGGCCCAAGGTTTACGCTAAAATGTAACAGAAAACGGTCTACGCTAAACCTACAAGTATTTACACGTATCGTTATTTTGGACCGTGACCCAAGCGATAACGCTTCTCAGCATCGATAACAAGCCGATCATTCCTCTGTTTTTCAGACTGGAAAACGCTCCGATGTGCTTCGATTTTAGATTAGCTACTACAATTCTCGGATCAGAAGAAAACTCCGAGAATTTCTTTGAACCAAAGAAAGAAAGAAAGAAAGAAAGAAAGAAAAAAAATGTTTATCCGATTTTTACCTTTCCAGTGGCCTCAACCACTGTACGCAGTTGACGTGACGTTAAAACTTTCAAATAAAAAGGAAGAAAAGGTACTAAAAAGAAAATGTCGAGTACGCGTGAAATGAAATTCAAATAGATATGCATTATTCGCTTGTAAAAACAAAAATACTTTTATCGACGGATCGATCACAATTTAAAAATAAGAAAAGAAAAACGGAAAGGTAAAAATCGTAAAAGTATGATCGAATCGGAAAGAGTTAGAGAGGTTCGAGAAAAGTTTGAAGCGAAGGCAGATGTTGAAAAAGCATTATCTGCACGTGTGTCGCGGAAAGATAAAGATGTAGAATATCATTGGTCGATTCAAAACGGTAGACCATGATACACGTAGAAAGACGTTCTTCCGCGTAAAAGACGCGTTCTCCAGCTCGTGAATGTCTCGCTTACCTACGCAGATTTCACCACTTAATCAAGTATACGTAAGTATAATGTACTTCTGTTTCTCTGCTTACACGCGGATAACAAATCTTGCTCGTAATTATGAGATCGTCCGAATTAACGATCGTCGTTGGTGTTTGTTTTATTTTTTAAACGGATTAAAAATTTGAGATTATTCAATATTAATATACTCGGACGATCAAAGTTTTCCAACTATTGTTTAATGATTAAATTATGTTTCAAGTTTGATTTTAGATTCTTGCATCGTTCCGTGAAAAGTGAGGTTTAATTTTCAATCATTCCGCATCTCGTATCCTCGTTCCACCTGTAACTGGCTCTCGGCTGAATCATGTTACCGCAGAAAAATTAACGAGACCTTCCTAACTGTAATCGTGTAATAGCTATTTTGTGCACGTAAAAAATTATGTAACTATCTTCTCGGTCATTATACAACATTAACGTGAATATTATTATGGAGAATTGAAATAAAATTTATATTCGTGAATGTCGCAAGAAATTATCGAAGTACTAAAAAGAGTATAATATATTCTTCGAATTCTATATAAGTATCCTTATTTTATTAAAAGGTTAAAGCAATGTAACCTTGAAGCATGACCTTGAAACTAAAGACCCAAAGAAGAGACATGGAAACCTGTACCATCGAGTTTCTCCATGAAACTATAGTTTCTGTTGCTTTCGCACATCGAGAGAAAACGGCAAGAGTTTTGAGTGATCCGCGATTGTGGATCAATGCGCTGCTCCTACCAGAGGTCGCGCTAAAGGTCTTCGTGGTTGCCGCGCTAACTAACAAACGTAATCACGAATGTTTCCACTTTAAACGAGCAACGTAATATTTATAGATCCAATCGGTTAATTTTCTGATCAACCAATCATATTTCTTAGACATTCGTTAGACGAAAAAAGGAAGAAAACTTAAGCTTCCTTCAAAAATTCTTCAAATGTTAAAAACATCGAAGGTGCAATAAGATTATTTTGAATTCCCATGGATAACGAACAATAATTACAACTGTAGCAACATTTCGTTAAATAACAACAACAACAACAACAATAATAATAATAAAAAAAAAAAATCCAATAGATAAGAAAACGAAACGCCTTATCGCTTCCGGTACCAGATCGAGCCTAGAATTCTTTATCGAGAACGTAATCGTTCGGTCCGAGTGAAAACGACTCACCGTGGCGCGGGTTTGAGACCGAGGGCAAGCAGTACGTCGATGCCCGCCATCTTTTGCTCCTGGTTCACTTGATTGCCACTCTTGGCACGTTGTTGGTGTTGGTGGTGCTGCTGCCGCCTTTCCGTGGTCGGCTGATGGTGCTGCTGCTTACTGTCGGACAGACCGTTGTTGCCGGTCACTTTCTGGCCGGTTAGCATTTTAGCATGGCTGACCTTGAGGAGGGAGCGCTTCGCGTCCTCGACCAGCATCTTGGTGACCGGCTGCACGTTCACCGGTACGCCGATCGTCGGTACAGCGCCACGACGCAGCCTGCTGCGCACAGGAAGACCGAGCACAAGGTGCTCCATATCCTTCTCGTAAGAATCGTTGGTGAAGTGGAGGGAGCATATGCGCGCAGTTTGTATGTTGAACGGTATCTCGCCGTTCGAGAGGGGCACGCGACCGCACGCGCGCACCCATCGTGAGCGCACTTCCGGTATCTGGGGGAATCGATGGTAGCGGATACGACGACCACGGGTTCGACGATGACTATTGCGGCACGTAGCCACAGCGCACTGCGGCATCCTAACCTCTTAATCCGTTGTCTTCTTCGTTTCGAATGGTACGACACGCACACACGGTCTCACGCACACTGTAGCAATACGCGATAACGTCGCTCTACGACATCCTCGATGATACCGTAGGAAATTCTATCGTTGTTGACGATCCATCTCTACAGCGCCGTCATTCGTACGCCACAACGTTCTTCGCGACTGTACAAGAAGACACGAAGCCGTATTCTTTGGATGAGTAAGCGTGTGTTTCCCTAGCGATCCTTTGTTTCTAGCGGTCGATGTACGCGTCGGTAAGCAGTCTTCCGATCGGAACAGATGCGTCTCGAACCGCGCGATATTTTTTTTCTTCTTCCTTCCTTCCTTCCTTCCTTCCTTGAGAAAAGAAAAAAACTGTTGAAGCTTCTTTTTCCAACGCTATGCCGGAGAAGGTCGCGACGTCCTCAGCGAGCTTCGTTTGCTTTGGTAGCGAACGCGTGACTAGATGCGTTTTGCCGGTTGACTCGGTTTGCCAGGATTCGGTGACACTTGGATACTCGAACCAGACGCACGTGGGTGTACACAGACGTATAAACACAGAGACGCGCGACAAAAATGTAAATCATAGATCTCGGAGTTGTTCGATCGCCTTCTTTTCGATCTCCTCTTGATCGTTTTCTTTTTCTCGACACAGGACAACACGTGCGTGGCGCGACAGAGGGAGAAGGTGCCGAAAGGACGATCGTTGGAGACGGGAAAGCTTGGAGCGTAGATATATCGGAACGACGATGCCGTGGAACGTGAGAATGGACGAGACGGTCGCGCGACAGAAGCACTCTTGCGTACTCTGGATGACCGTGGGAGGTCGAAAGGGCATCGGTACCGCCCTGCGTGCGACGCCCTGCGAACTGTGGTTAGCGACGTAGAAGGGGATCGGAGACCGAAGAGCGAAAGAGACGGTCAAACAAGTGACGGCTGGAAGGGGAAGGGAAACAGAACGGTGGAGTACCGAAAAACGATGTGTGCGTGGGCCTCCCGGCAGACGCCACCACTTCCTCGCAACTCAAATTCAAAACGTCACACGCACACGCGGTCGCGGTCGCGGTCGCGCGCCTCGTATAAATCGACCGTCCACCACAAGGGGAAGGTGGGGGGGTTGTAAATTAGTGAAAGAGCAACAGCAACGAGAAGACGATTGAAAACGCGTGTCGCACACGTCTTTTTCCGTGACACGTGCGAGAGACGGGTCCGCGTTGTCGGCGAAAGGTGTCGCCTCGTGTACCTTTCTCCGTCCGTGACGATCAGCGCTGTGTGATCGTGACGTTGATTGGTGGGCGGACCGTCAAGATGGCGACGGATGACGGCGACTGAACGACGATCGTCGACGAGCGTACACGAAAATCGCCGAACTTGTGTATGTACGGCTCGTGGTAATCGCGAGAGAGCACCAAGGGGCAGCCGCGTCTTCTCGCAACCGACGAAGAACGGAAACAGAACCGTTTCTGTGTCTCGTGTCACCGGAAGACGATGGTACGTTGGAAAAAAAAAGAAACACAACTACCGATGTATACACACGATCGTAATAAAGAACCGTGTATATTTCACGCGTGACAGACAACGTGCTAACTACTGCACGCGCACTGCTTCTCCTCCGGACTGGCCGATCGGGTCCGGCCGTGGAACAAGAGACAGCCAGTGGCAGCTGCGTGTGCCTCCTCGTGCCTGCGTGAAACCGGTGAACCAATGATCGTGCTCCGGTGCCGTCGCGGCAGGGATGACGAGCACCGTGGAGGGGGCAGGGTTGGAAAGGAAGAGAGACCAGGGAGACAGGGAAAAAGAGGGAGGAGGTCACCGCTACCGACTAGGGTCCTTCAGGGGTTCGCCACCCCTCAAAGCACGCGGTCCTCCTCGCCTCTGTTATCCGGTATAACCAACCGCTACCGATCTCCTCTCTCCTCGGCACCCCTCGCGCGCGCGACCCTTCTCCTTCAGCCACGTTATGCTTCCTCGACCTGGTCCTCGCAGGAGCGTTAGGTTACGCGCTCTTTTTCTCTTCATCCCCACGAACGGTTCTCGCTTTGTCTGCGAACACGCTGAACCCGCTGCTGTCGACTATTATTGTGCACCAGACAAACATGCGTTGAGAAAATTGTCGCAGATATTGCCTTTGTACTTGTCGACTCGAACTCGAACTCGAACTCGGGTATTCGGAGGAACGGTGAACCGTCAGGAAGAAACATGTTCTCCTGTCGTACCGGATACTTTGAATTATTGGATCTTGTTGGGAACCACCGTGTATAATTCTATAATGTTTCGCTCGGTTACCGAAGGGCTCTGACGAGACGTAGCGTCCTATAGAAGAACGTTTCTAAAAATAGTCGAAACGGAGAAGTTCGATCGCGGTAAGGAGCATTCACGAAGGAATCTTCGATCGAACTCTCCGAATACGTAATCGTTTCTCGAAATACGTTTGTCTTTAAATAGTACGTTTTTTCTTTCTCAAAATGTTAAGATCCGACAAAACTGAAGCTTTAATTAAACGTTTGAATAAAGAGAATGATTAAAGAAAGTTGCTAACCTACATTCGAATGTACGGAAGATTCTTTAATAGCTGTATTGTGTATACATGTTTAATTAATATGGAAAAAAATAGTAGACTGTAAATTTTTTTAACTTTATGGTAACGTGTAAAATTAATTACAAAGATATATAAGATACAAATTTGCAGCTAAGATCGAAATGAATGAAAATTGCGTGAATTCCTACGAACGAAAGAATCCAATAGATTTAACGCCTTGGTGAACAAGGCGGAAGTCACCATTTCGTGGCCAAATGAAAGTAACGGAGAACAAAGAGTTCCGTCTCCTCTGCGTTGTACGATTTAATTTTCCGTGACCAAACGCAATCAGAATTTGAAATACTTTAAGAGATAATAAACGTGAAAGTTTCGTTGTCTTTGATATAAATATTGCAAGACTAATTTCACTTTTTCCGTTCATAATTTATAATCCCCTATCTTTAATAGATCAGTTTTAACTTTATCTTAGCTTATCATAATCTGCAATTTTTTTTTCTCAAAGTCAAATATTTGCAGACAACTGTTTAACGTTTCTATAGTATCTTTTATATAAAACACATTTTTAACTTTTTAATAATCACAATTTTTTTTCTTTCTTAATTTCACCATCCACGGTATAAGATTACAATCACGATTTAAAAGGCGGCACCATCGGATAATGTTTTCGGAGGTGAGATTCTAAAGGACGCGCAGTAGTTTGACGTATTTCGTATACGCGTACAAGGACATCAATATCGGTGGCGAACCGTTTTCCGTTTTACGCACCGACTATTCGTATTTCAACTGCATTCTATTGCGTCTCGACGAAGGCGCTACTATTTCTCTCCTATTGCCACTAATCAGGTTCTCATGGCATCTTATGTGGCACAAAGGAAGGAGAACTTGACCCCGTTCGATCGCAACCGAACCGAAACTGTATTGCACTGCACGATCAATAAGTCCGGTTAATTGTCTGGGTACAAGAAAATCTCGCGAACCGACCGACGCAAGATCGGTGTCCTCTATCAAATCATCCGGATCGATCGTGATTGTTTAGATCGAAGGGTAAAAAAAGAAACGCGGTCGGGAAATAAAATTGTACCAAAGTACCGAACTAAAGATTCTAGGGCAGTTTCGAAGGTATATTTGTTCAAGAAGATCGTGATGCTAGAGGGTCAGCCTCTTGCTCGAAGAAAAAAAGCGACCGAGAAGGGGAGGAGATCTGGCATTGAGCGAGGAATCACCAGGGATGTTGGCACAAGACATCCCTCGCCTCTGCAACACCTTAAATACTTCCAAGGCTTCGCTTCTCCGGAAATTAGTTAGATTGATGCTGTTATATTTTAGTATCGTTTACCAACGAACACGATTGTAACCTCAAATGAATGGAACGACTCGATTCTCGAACACGGAATTTTCCAGCAAACCTTTGGTATAAAAAAAAAAAAAAAAAAAAAAAAAAANCTTATGTGGCACAAAGGAAGGAGAACTTGACCCCGTTCGATCGCAACCGAACCGAAACTGTATTGCACTGCACGATCAATAAGTCCGGTTAATTGTCTGGGTACAAGAAAATCTCGCGAACCGACCGACGCAAGATCGGTGTCCTCTATCAAATCATCCGGATCGATCGTGATTGTTTAGATCGAAGGGTAAAAAAAGAAACGCGGTCGGGAAATAAAATTGTACCAAAGTACCGAACTAAAGATTCTAGGGCAGTTTCGAAGGTATATTTGTTCAAGAAGATCGTGATGCTAGAGGGTCAGCCTCTTGCTCGAAGAAAAAAAGCGACCGAGAAGGGGAGGAGATCTGGCATTGAGCGAGGAATCACCAGGGATGTTGGCACAAGACATCCCTCGCCTCTGCAACACCTTAAATACTTCCAAGGCTTCGCTTCTCCGGAAATTAGTTAGATTGATGCCGTTATATTTTAGTATCGTTTACCAACGAACACGATTGTAACCTCAAATGAATGGAACGACTCAATTCTCGAACACGGAATTTTCCAGCAAACNAGACGATGATCGAGAACGTTCTCCTCGTGTTCTCCATTGTTACGTTTGAATTTTTAGTTGGGAAGAATTGTAATTAAAAATTAACTGAAATACGATTTGTGACTTTAATCTGTTGTAAAAATTTATTTTATTCCTTTGACCTATGAAAAAAATTGCACGATTTATACCGAAGCATTTATGAAGTTTAATTAATTGATTCCAGTGAGTCAATATACTTTTCTTGCGCAGTACCGAATTTTTAATTAAAAGAAAATCATAATATCACAATTATAAGGTGAATGATAACGTAAAGCGTTTTTGGTATATACGAATCTTTTTTAGAAAGTTCCACGCCTGTCCCGCTTAAAATAAAACTGAGTGTAATGGAAGATGACGTAAATCTCAATATAGGATAATATAGTCTAAAATCACAAATAAAATAAATAATATAGTTGATACTAAAAATCATTTTTCTACAATTTTAACTCAATTTCCTTATTAAATCAGAATGGTGCCAGACACGATATTGATAAATTTATAGTGTTTAAAATAAACGACAGATTTATTAATAAACAAAAATTGTAATTGAAGGAAAATTAAGAATATGCCTAATTTCTCACAGTTAGAAATCGTAAACCGATTAACCTAAATAATTAGGTTCGGACGAGCTTTTCAAAGTTGCGTACTCGCATGAAATCTAGATTTCCACGATGTATATTATCACTGATAAGAAACTGGTCTGAGAAAGATCCTCAAGGGCGAGAGAAACAAATTAACAATCTGCCTCAGCGATACTCGGTTCGCCACGTCGGCCATTTTGGTTTGATAATGAAGACACGCGTACCAGATAATGAATGCTTCTTCGTGTATCAGTAGGATTAATGGTTTCGAGTTGTTATATTAGTAGTTCATTCCATGCACGGTAGACAGATCTTCTTCGTTAGATAAACTATAAGTGCAAATGTTCTATGATCGCAACCCACGTATTTGCACTGACTCATCCTTTCTCTGACATTGTTTCGTTTCACCACCATGAACTTTACAAGCTACGTTACTTGTATTTTTCAATCTATCGTTTATACGTGTTGAAGATTACTAATCGAGATACTGAAAAATTTTACAGGGCTACCTGCGTTAATCCTCTGTAACGCTGTACGACTTGAAGATTGCATACCTGTATAGCTATATTTAAAAATTTTTATTTTGTCTCGCTTATCACCGTGCTATTGTATTCTATCGGTGTATCATTGTATCAATACGAGTTGAGCTGTTTATAACGCTCATTAGTTCCTAGACTTCGGATTACAGTAAAAATGTGATCAATTATCATTTTTCCCCTCATAAGCGATCAAAATTCTGGTTACAGTGAGTCAAACAGTATCGACGATAAACAGTGGTATTCAGAAAATGAGAACAATTAAAATAAGCGATCCTAAAGTTTCTATAATCCTAATCAAGATAGTTTCTAATTAAACAATAATATATTATAAAACGACAAGCAATGTAAAAATCTATCAAATTAATTTCTCGGATCTTCACGAGAATTCAAAACATGGAATACTATAATTTGGCCACGAATGCACGATCGTGGAAAAATCAGATTATTAACTTCAGTATTAATCGTTAACTTTAGCACGCCGTAAAAATAATCCCCCGTATCGTCATCAATGACAGAAGGTCTTCGACAAGGCGTGGTGTAGATGCTCCAGTTCCAACACAAACGTTCTCCTGCAACGCAACAGCTTCCCATCGGTTCTCGTTGAGAATCTTTCCCCTTTTGCGATATCGTATAACCAGCGCGACGAACGCGTCGAGGTATCTCCCCCACGTTCTCAACGGCTCTTTCTCCTCCCGGCTCTGGCCTCAACGATTTTCTCGGAACGTTTCTGCGGAAACTGACGACGTCCTGGTACCAGAAGCGTGTTCTTACAGAAACATCGCGGAGGTTCTCTCAAGAGAGTTTTTGTTTGAATGCGTGGCCACTGCATCCTTCTTTCGATCGCGTGGAACCAAAGAGAAGCCATCGCAAAGAGAAGCAGACACGAAAGCCCCAGACCTCGGTGTGGTTCACGCGGCCTCTCAAATAAGGACAGACCGATTTCCGGTGGTCTCACTCCCCCCTCCGAACCTCCGTGGCAACCTGACCCCACCATGAACCGATCGAGGGTAGCCTTTCCGTCTCTCTCCCTCCCTACCTCTCACTCTCTTTCCCTCTTTCTCTCCCCCTTGTTATCCAAGAACCTTTCTTCTTTCTTGGTCCAACCACACGAGTAACAGAGAAAGAGAGTATCATGCATCTCTGTCTTTTTCATGACGGTACGCAATCGTTTGTCTCTCTGTCACGACTACTAGAGCACGTTTCACTTCCTTCTCTCTTGGTCGATTAGAACGGTCGCTCTTTCCTTCTCCGTCCAATATTAGAGCCAAGCTAAATCTATCCTTGTCCTTGTCCATCCTCGTCGTGTTGACGCTCGTCTTAGCAGTGCAGCCTGTGTGCGGGCGCTCCGCACAGCTGGCACAGGAGGGAAATAAGCTGAGGCGTCTCCAACTCGGGGCCACCAGACACGACCGCCTGGAGAACGACCAAGGATGCGCAGCTGCGACTCTCTTTCGCCGTTTTACACGGCAACTCGGCCACAGGTCGAATAATCCTTGTCGTGGGACGATCGAGGCCCGGCCTCGTCGTCGACTGCCCACACCGAACACACCGAGATTTCACCGCTTTTTCTTTTAATCTGCCTCGCTGTTATCTGTTAGAGACGGAAATATTGTGTGATAGACTGCGTCGTTTAACGTCGTCGCTGTTATAACCTCTGACGCCGTTCTGTTTCTCTGGTCACGACTTGAGTTCCCAAATCGACGCGTTTATGTATAAAAATCAATCGTATCTTAAATATTCCGCGATATGAAATTCTGTTAATTATTTTTTTAAATAATTGTCCTCTCGATTGAAATAATTTACACCGTAGACCAAACTAATAATTATTGTTAGTATCATTTATGCAGGGATTATTAATTCAGTCTTGTGTTTTATTCACAGAGGGACCAATTATCAAAGTCGTGTTAAAATTTTCAAAGATTTTTACTCTTCCTTATAAAATGTTATTGTAAATGATTCTATACAGTATTTTAATTAATATTTCGATTTTAATTAACAAAAGAGTAAAAATTAATAAGCTCTGATGGATACTTCCGTTGGTTCGACGTAACGTGAAATTACTAATACGTGAGCTTCGCAGCTATAAAGGCGACAATAATTGCACGGCAATGGGAATGTATTCTGCGTCGCCAGAAACCGTAATCGGAACTTGATGTGCCTGGTGCCAACCCATCTTCGCACATGAGTCTGCTAGCATGAACACCGGAGCATGCGTACTCCGGCGCATTCGGTGAGCACGCAGAAGATCGAAAAGTTTATGCCCGAGGGCGGCCGTGAGATGGTACCGGTGACCAGTTTGCTACTATCTTTCTATTTCCTCTTCGACAATTTCTCTTTAACGTTTAAAAACCTTGCTTTTTATTTGTACAATAATCGTCGAATTACAGTTACAATATTTCCAACGCAATTCAAATAATAATTACCATATTATTATATATTTTACACGTTTCGCAAATGATTTTTTATTCTCAGCGTGAGTAATTTTCCTATTTGTTCAATTCTAAATAAATCGAGATTTATCTGTTTTCCTACTTTTATCATACAAAATTAATCTCAGTAAATGCTGATAAATATTCGGCCAAAGGAACGATATTTTCAGCCAATGCTTGCCAATGATCGACGAGGCATGCGAGCGAATCAACCAAGGAAGTACGCGAATGAAGTCAATGACTCACTAGCCGAAGCATTTGCACGCTAGAAAATATATCTGCGTTACCATAGAAAAACTATGACGTCATGACCGGCCTGCGTTGCGTCCGCGTCGAGCCTATCGCGGATAAAGACGATCCGTTCGGTGCGCCCGGAAGAAGAAAAATTCGTATCTCCTCAAACGGAACGGTCGCCACTGGTCGACTTCCAGTTCCCACGTACGCGTGGTTTCAGCGGTTTCAAACGAACCAAACGAGAGAGCGAAATTCGTGTCTGCCGCCTGGCAAGGCAGAAGCGTCGGTTCTCCAACAGGCAGAGAGGGAGGAGGCGGCAAGAGAAACCACGCGGCGTGGTGTTATTTAACGGAAACGGCAGAAACGGGAGGCTTCGATGAGCTCACCTGGCTTCCCAAGATTTTCCATCGTTTCCAGGTTGCCTCTCGGCTCGTTTTCCGACCACTTCGGTCGCTTATTACTTCGGCCTAAGGGATGGTATCTTTGGTACACGGCGCGTTCTAGGTGGTTCACCCCTCTCTCTTAAGGGGCAACCACCCCACTCACGTGGTTCTTCCTATCTTCGTCTCGCTTTAACGCTGGCTGACTATGAGGCTCAAGCGAGAGGGGACGAGAGAAGGGGAGACACCCTTCATCCTTGAGGCGGGGTCCCGGCCACCCCGCTGCTAGGTTCGCTAGGATCAATACCCGCCATCCGAACCGAAGTCCAAGCCACCCTCTCTTTGCCTGCGCTGTTTGCCTGCCTACTTGCCTGCCTGCCTGCCTGCCTGCCAAAACCTGCCAACTTCGTCTGCCCAAGTCTCCGGAGAATTCGAGTGGTTTCCCGAATCCGTCAGCGCGGAGATGCTTTCGAATCGCTGTACGGATGCTGAAACCTCGAGGACAGTACGATTGTTCTGTGTGTCGCCACGACAGCATCCGACAAATATGATTGATCATCGTGTGTAGATACGTAACAGCGACCGGTAGAGTAAGATTAAACCAGGAAACGCAGGTGGTAGAAATTTTCTGGCGATGGAACCGGGAATACCGAGGAAGTTCATTTAGATACCGCGTGACGGATCGTTGAAATCTTCTGAATTTACCAGTTGAGAAACTAAATGGAGATATCGCTTATTACCGTTTGAATAGTGCACGTCCGTTCGTAAGTTATTAATTTCGTAATTTGATATACTGTTAATTGCAGTCGTCGATAAAAAGTTGAATAATTAAACGGATGATGATTGCACGGACCGATAATTTGATGTACTTAAAATACGTAAATTAAACAAAAATACCTATTCATTCCTCTCTAAGTAACTCTTATACACTTGCTAATCTTCTTTTCCGTCGTTTCGATTTTATTGAATTAGTTAACACAACATAATCCCCCGGATTAAATCCAACCAGCTGTTACTACAATTGAACATTCGGAGTTTCATCGGTCGGTGTAACTTAACGCTGGACCTCGACCTGTCTGTGTACGGTTTCAGAAAATTTTATGTTTCGATATTTTGCCAAAAATCAACCTGCTTCCCCACGGTCACGTTTCAAATCAAGAAAACACCTTGTGCTCGCGGCAAACAAAAACTGAGCAGATGCATTGTCGTGTGGTCGCGTGGTTAGTAATGTATAAAGTATGACCATCCGATCGGTTGTACGAAGGTATGTTTAATTCATCTTTTCTTTGTCCCCGTTACACCGGGTACAAAGCCGATGTTTCCAGCGCGCTGGAGAATCGTTTTCAGAACTGGAGAACCGTGCACCAAAATGTTGCCGCTCGTATCGAGACATTTTATAAAATTGCAGTTTTTAAATGCAGCTTTTTAAAGAAACGTTATTACAAGAATTTAAATACGATAATTAAATAATTAAGTTCTTTGAAATATTTCGAGTAAAATTGTTTGTTTACCGTCGAACCTTTCATTGAAATCGTTTTGAAGACTTCTTAGACTAACAGAAAGCATAAAATGAAATTGAACAATGATTACGTTAAGTTTATAAATACACGATTAAACACTATATTTTTATTGAAATAACTTTTAGAAAA
>SMSQ01000606.1:64353-158171 GCA_019453375.1 Ctenoplectra terminalis
TGGGATCAATTTACACTCGAATAAAATTTTTACTCGTATGCTTTTACGAAATATTTATACCTACGGTAAATAGGGATCTTCATTTTAATTTTCAGACGAAGCGATCGTTTTGGAACGTAACTTCTCATTTATAATTACTTTCCACTTTTATGAATTGAAAGAAACGAAATACGAGATATCTCGTGATCGGTCCTCAATGTGTTAACAGAGAGTCCGACCAAAATCGGCATATCATCTAACGCGTTAAGCATGAAAAAAGTCTACGCTGTGTCCTCTACCATTTCAAGCGTTCAAAGCAGCAACCATTTTCCCTCGTCCGCCATCTAATCTAAAGAAAAACGACTTCACCCTTCCTGTGCACCAGCGTCACAAAGAAACGGGGTACAAGAGCGTCATTGAAACAGGGCGAGGGTTTGCGTGCTCTCGCCTCCAGAAAACTGCATGTTCCAAGTTAGTACAACCGAGGGCAGCCACGCACGGTCACCAAAAATACCCACGAAGGATACGCAATACCCGTGAGCGTGCAGCGACACGGGATCGCAGGCGTACGCACGCGTATATACGCCTACGTCGAGAGAGGAACGCATACACCGATAAGGAAGTGCGTGAGTAGGTGAGCGAGCGAGTGCATGCCGACGCAGTCGCAAGGATCGTCAGCCGACATCTGGTCGCGCGGTCCTTCGCCCGAGGGACCGAGGGACAAAGAAGACCTTCCCCTTTTCTTAGGGGGGCCTTGGGCTGGATTATATCGTGGCCTCTCGCTCGCACGCACATCGGCGTGTATCTGGTACCGGAGTAGCCCGGAGTGGTTGCTCGACGCCGCTGGTCTGCAGGCACACGTAACGACCCCACCGGTACCGTTTCTATGGTACCGTTCGCAGGGATTAACGCCCCTCCCGCTCGCAGACCGCTCCACTTTCATCCGGGCTGCGGGGTGAGACCAGCCTTGGCCTGGGACCAGATCGAGGTACGCGTTCTTTCCAAACGATGGACAAGTAAACCGTCGTTCGATATAATTAATGTAACCGGACCGAATTGTTGTACTTTTCGGTTGGTCTGATGCTCGATACGATACATTGTTTACGACTGCGTTGATACACAGGGTAAATGAGTTATAATTGAAATTAATTTCTATAGCTCGATACCTGTTGTTGATCGGGATCGAGCAAACAGTTGAGGTAGTTATGGCGTTTTTGTGCCCTTCAACGGGCACCAGTTCGACTCGAACGCGTTTGAAGTTTATGGTAAATTGTTCCGATTATTTGCTTGGATAATATCAACTGTGCGTGGAAGTAATTGTTTTACCATTGTTACAGGAATTTTCGAGAGACACCCGGGGATACGAGCGAGTGCACGTACACGGTAGTGACCAATAAAATTGTAAAACTACCGAAGAACACAGTTTGTCGAACGTTTGGATACATCGCAAACTTCGCAGTTGTACTAAATTGTATGAACGCGGTCTTTCAATAGGTTTGAATAATCTGATGCAACAGGGCTGCAGTGTGTTGCGTCAGTTGGATTTTATGTATGATTGTCAGTTTTGGAAAAATATTCACAGACTGTGGTCATGGTTTCGTATCAACAACTCACACGGTGGTGCAATTTCTGTGACCACTACCGTGGATTAGATTAATTAGTTACCAAGGAGCTGTCCGCCAATATTTGTTACCACCAGCTATTGCAACATTTATTACTTTAAACTCACTTTTCAGAACTACTGAAACTATGATAAAATTATATTTAAGATTTGGAAATTTAATATAAAATCATGGAGGAATTATGTCGAAAATGAAGCAATCGATTCATTTCTATTTCCGATCAAATTAACTGGCTCGAAATGAAGAATTCACGAAAATAATATTTCTAACTTTTGTCTAATACCTCGCAAAAAAAAAAAAAACAAAAAAAAAACAAAATTACTTTGGTACAGTTTTTTAAGCTACATATTTTTGGCGATTAAATAAAATAGTGTATCACTAATGAAAATTATTTTTACTTAGAGCACGGAGAAAAAATAGTAATACTATGAAGTATTTTTACATCATACGTATATTTTCAAGAGCTCTATTTTGTTTGACCAATATCCGAAAATTATAAATCAAGGAAACCGTGTTATCATCGTGCTTAGACGCAGCGAGCAAGTTCACTTTTTTTTTAACACAATTGTTACTGTTTAAAGTTTCATATATTTTTATACATTGCCGATCGCTTTATTCAATTTCCCGGAAATTTTAAAACCTAGATTAACCCGGTTTTCGCATCGAGGTCTTCCATTATTCTTGTACCATAGATTCCTTCAGCGACTATCAAATGCGTTCACCGGAATATGGAATCTTTTATACAAAAAAAAGTCGCTTTTCAGCTATTTTATAAGCTTCTAGAAAGTTGATTATTGATTCAGTTATGACTGAAAATTAATTTAGTTCAATCATTGTGAAAACTTATGATTTCATCTCTTTCTTGAAAGCAACTGATTACAGTTACATGGTTACACCAATTAGTACATTATTCATTGAAGCAGAACCAATATGAAACCAATACGAAACCAATATGAAACTCTACGATCAAGCAGTTATTTAATTTATAATTACTTGCAGGAATAATCTAAGTGCTCCCAGTATTTTGGATATTTTACAGGAGATAAAAAGAATTTTAAGACCTATCGGTGACTGGAAAATTTTCTCTCATATTTTCCCGGTGTTTCGAACACCTCAATTGTCTTTCTACACTTCTGTCGTTGATGAAAGAACTAGAAGAGACAGTAAATTGGTCTACTACCCTTACCTACCGTTATCGACAGCGCTATTGTAAGAGTACTAAATAGAAGTAATAACGCAGAAGATTATCATGACCGATGTTACGATCTTCGTATTAGTTTCGTTTAACCTTTATGCAACATAACTAACTCGAATATCCGCAACGGATCGCGTAATTTAATAAATTTCATGAAAATTGAATTGCTCGTGTTGGTCCTCAGTGCCTTACAATGTGAGCAGGTGTAATTAATTTTTCCTTCAACGTAAATGCCACTAACACAGTCGTTGACATTTACTTTAAAGACAAAATGAATCGTTTACTTTTTACAAATGACCTTTGATTCTAACGCATCGACGCCGTTTTACAATTATACCAGCTATAAATTTCAAACGATAACTTTGATTCTAAATTAAATTCTTTAAAATAGACATTAAACGCGTAGATATAGTAGATATAGTAGACACGATTACGAACTTCGCGTTATTGATTCCTAATTTTTAATTAATTCGATTAACCCTCTGTAGCCCGCATTTCGTCTGTTTATCAGAGAAAAAATTACGATTGCTCATAGTTTTTCATTTTGATTTGAAAATTTGTAAATTAATAATCGCTACAGATGGATCGTGGTGTCGCTACGGTAATACAGTAATCAAATTTAATATAATTTGTTATAATATAGAATACACTAGTTTGCAACTTTTAAGTCGCACAGAGCCATAGACGGTTAAAACACATTTCTCTTCGATCGTTCAAGGTTTTGCGATAAACGCCGATCAATGACGTAAAATTTTTGGACAAAGGTACGCGTAAATAAATTGCTGCGCGAGCCCGAATTACATACGTCATTCGAAAAAGATGTCCGGTTGATAAGTGAAATACGAAGAGACGGTTCATGCTCTACCGCGGAGATTTCCGAGTAACCAATCAATTCGAGGAAGTACAATTCCGAGTGTGAGAGGTTAACGACCAAACTCGATCGTTGCTCTTTTTGTGTTTCCTGTTGCAACGATACCGAGTGCTTCAACACCGATCGGTATTATCTCGTGGATAAGCCCAAACGAGATATTTGCTAAAGAAAATAAGAACTGAGAAATAAGAAGAAACTAATGAAACTAGAAAAAGAAAAATGGAGGCCGCCCTTCGGAACGAAAGAAGAAGGAAACGACGGCAGAAATAGTCATCTTGTTATCGACAATACCGTGTTGGTTATCGTTCTACGGTCAATATTTCTCTCCCCGTTTTTTTTCCTTCCTCTCTCTCTCTCTCTCTCGCTTCTCTGATTCCACGTCGTTAACGCGCGTTTGCGCGCTCATCGGTGCTCCTCTTATCCCGACTTTATCGGCCGATAACGCCAATCTTGGATAGTATCGGTGATTACGGCGAAAAAAGGAAGTAGAACAACGCCGTGGAAGCGCTTTTCGCCGATCGAATTTGTTGGTGCCGAGTGAGCGGCCGTTCTCCATGTCGGAGAACGTGCTCGAGAACAACCGCAACCTCGTTACAAAGACGACTCTGTACGCGGTGTCTCAACTCTTCGTCACGACGTGTTCCTTTCGAAATCTACACATACGCGCCTGTATGTTTTCTCCGTACTCTTGCGGGCCGAGCGAAATAAGGTTATGGACCGAACCATTCTGTAATTGTAACGCCGATCGGCCCACGACGATGTACAATTTAATAATACGTGTTTGACGATCGTACGATGATCGTGCAACGAAATGAAAACGTTTGCTTTGAAATCGGGAAACACAATGATCTTTAGTTTATGATAATAGCAGTTTGCAGAGCCTGTTATCGTTTTATCTGCAGAAATAGAAATTTCTGGTTCTTTGAAAGTAAAAAAGAATAGATAGAATGTAAGTTGTAACGAGTTTACGGTTGTAAGTGGTAACAAAAGTGATCGAGTTAAATATTGTATTTTGGCGTTACTACTTGTTTCGTTAAAATATTGTAGCTTATATTTTCAATAAATATAGTCATATATTGTAGAACATGCGATGTTAATCATCCTATCTATTGAATATGTTATATTTTTTCCAATTTTCAGAACTGAAATATTTTAGTTGTAGTACCCTGATACTCAATTCGTATGGTAAAAATTTGAAAGAAAATATGATCACCGTTACAAAATAGTGAAATGTTTCTGTATAAAATTTTTGAAGCGGCGCATCGTATACGTTGTATTTTTGAAATAGTATTATACTTGATCGAATCCTTTTTTTCATTCGCAGACTATGGTTAGCATAATAATTAATATTCTAGTATAGATAACGATACGCATAATTATTGACTCTAAGAAATTATTTTAAATATTTTAAGAATATATATTTTTTAAAAACAGCGAACAATTCCCAAATATAAATAAATATAAGAGGTATAAAAAATAATAAAGTTACTTACCATTTGATACTTTTTTTGATGATGTTGCTAACAATTCTCTGAGATTTTCTAGTTGGTAAGGCAAGGACATCGTTACTTTTCTTCTTTCTGGTCCTCTTCTCCCTAATATTCTTCTTTTCCCGTTGAACATCATTAATAGGAGTTTCTTCTTCTTCTGCAACCAATTCTTCGGCTTTAGCAGAATTTTGAACCCATTCTGCTACATGATCCTGAACTTTTTGATCAGTCGATAATGCAGATTCTGCTCGTAGTTCCTCGTCATTAATAAGTTGACTAACAGTCGTAGGAGGCCCTACAATTCCAACCTCCATATGTTCAACTATTTCTACAGATTGCTTTGTTTCAGAATCTGTTCTAGACAATACATCTTCGCTCCTTGTAAGAATATTTGTATCGTCATTTACATTTTCTTTTGCATCTTCTTTCTTCGATTCTCCATCTGTATCTTCTTTAGATTCTTCGGTACCGCCTTTATCCTCTTGGTTTACATTTTTAGATTCACCTGCGAACTGCTGATCCTCCGTTGAATTTAATTTTTCATGTACTACTTTTATTATTTCATTTAACGTTTCCTCTTCTTCCGAAATAGTGTTTTTAACATCTTTAACGTCCGAAGTTGAGCTATCCATTTGTTTATAGTCTTCTTCATTATCCGTTTCATTTAGTCTTGCATTTATCGTTAAATCTTCCTTCGAATGCTTTTCATTTTCAGAAGCATTTTCACTTTTACTCGAGTCCTCAAGATCGACGCATAACTGTTCCTCTCTCACTTCAACGGTATCAATTGCTTTAAAATCCTTTTCGTAAGAATCATTCGTCTCCGATTCATTTTTATTAGAAATATCTTGTTTCTCAATACTTTCCACCTTTTTCACGGATGTAGTAGGATCATTTAATATTTCTTTCTTATCTACTGTTTTTATTAAATCAGTGCTTTCCACTTTATTTTCCGCCATTTTTACATTAATTTATTCTAGAGATTCATTTGAACACGTATAAATATTTCAATAATGAAGTATTTCTGAGGTATATCAAATCCACTGCTACCATGTTACCATATGAGCATATATCGACATATTCAACTACAGAGCTTCCCTTCGAAACATTAGATTATCCATTTGTGTGCATCATTTTTATCCTGTAAAAAACAAAATACATTAAAATTGTGATCAACAATACGATTAATAAACGACAAATAACATTTACAATTTATATTTTATAAATAACTTCCTTCTAACTATTTTTATCGACTGACGGTCGGTAAAAGCGATTGCAACAAATACACCTTATAATTTTAAGGTTAGAATTATAGCGCACGATAGAAAACACTGTATAACGAGCGTGTAAAAAAAGCGGCTCAATATTAACACTCTTAGAATATCAATAATCTATAATTATTTTCACGTTTAATATCTTTATTTGTTATTTAAAATAATGCAAAAGTTTCGAATATCATATACGTAACGTTATATCATAGCGTAAACATTAAACCCTACAATAATTAACCATTAAGCTTGAAGAAAATTATTTTCTGCGCAAATGATGTCCCACTGTCTGTATCACCATTTCTACTTGCAGAAATGAAATTTTTTTTCATAATTATACGCGCGATAAACGCAGAGATTAGATCGAAACGTTGTAACTTTTACAAGAATCCTAATTTATTTGCATGTCATCTTTATCGTGTTTTGCCAATAAGAACAAATATCGAACGAAAGGTTATAACAGTTGTATCTCAGGTATTATGAATTACCTTCTGTTATACGTTTTTCACTTTGTAACAATAAATGCACTTTTTATTCACGACATGAAATGCACTTTACAATAAATTGTGACATTTGTTTGACTCGAATGTTGCTTAATGACACACCATCAAAGTATAACATTATTGGCCGACACGTTCATAACCTCACTTATCTTCTCTTTGACAATTCTATTACGACATTAAAGCGGAGAAAACACAGGAATGAAAGTGTAACGATAAATGACAGTCTTGGTTATACGTAACCAATATTAAAATGGAGATAAAAAAAAAAAACAAATAGTAAAGGCACATAAGAGACTGCACACTGGAAGAATATAAAGTCAGCGAGTCGTGTCAATTAACTCTGGTGTATCTGTTTTTTTTTTCTCTCTTTCTCTCTCTGTCTCTCTCTCGCTCTCTCTTCTAAAGAGTACTCTTATTTTTACATTATGGCTGACGGTCACGGAAACAATCCGATCAAGACAATATGCGATATATTTAAAAGAAGTTTTCACGATACCGAAGTAAAACGAGAACACGACCCCGTGGTACGTAAGGCTAGTGACCTCTACCTCTTTAAAGTGTGTGTTTATATGTGCATGCATGTATTCCCGTGCGTCATACGTATAGTAAACCGACGTGGTTACTCTGATTTACCTACTATCGTACGTATCTTCAACATCACCGATTCAAATGCTTACACAATTCTATTTTACATTCGAAAGATGATCGTGAAACAGTTTAAGCCAATCATTGTACATACTGGTGTATTTGCGTCGCATTATGTGGCATTTCATGTAGACTGCATCTTCGCGGATTTTTTTGTTCCGACCAATCAAACGCGTTTACACGTTTCTTTGACAGCGACGCCTTTCGTGAAAGATGAGCACAATGTTAATTGCAACAGAACCCGATTCAAGGTTAGGACACAATTTTTTATACAAAAAACAATGCAAACGATTCACACGACAGAAAAATTCTACGTACTCACGGCACACTAGACTCGGACTATTTTTCGTTTGTGGCCAAGCCGCGCGCGCGTGTTCCCAACAAAATGGCCGCCGTACGATATAGCGCTTATTCTTGTCACTTGCATTTTTTGCTTTATCCTTTTTTTCGCTTTGTATTTACATATTGTTATTATTTGGAAATGAATTATAGTAAACGGTTGTGGCGTATTTTTTAAATTTGACGATCGAATTTTGATCGGAATTGAAAACAACTTACGAGACGTAACAATCAATTTCTCGATAACACGTATGGCAGTGGCGCCAATTTTAAATCTGATAAAACGAAACGTACGAATTTAAATATTTCTTATTAAGTTAATTCAGTTACGTTGAAAAGTTAATTTTCAGTTGTCCGTTTGTAGAAGGTTTTTACGAGTTTTAAATCTTACGTTCAATATTATTTTCAGTTTGGAAACGTGTAAGTTTTAATCGTAGGAATGTACACAGTTGTAACGTAACGACAGAATTAAAGAAGAAATATTCTGTTTTCAACAAATAAAAACTGTCTAAATTGTAACTAATACTGTTTGTTAAAATTATATTATGTACCTTATAATTAAAGTTGTCGTGTAAATATAAAAATGCATAGTGGAAATATTTTGAGAACGTGAACATTCATTATAAAATATATTGTAAATTAATATTTATAGAAACACATATGATATCTATAATTACTTTTTTCAGTATGCAGATTTTTTTCATATTTCTTAATATTTTTATATCTAACTTAACTTACCTTCATAAGTCTGTACAAAATGCGGGTTATAAAAATATTTAAGATACGTTTGTTAGAAAAGCAGATTATAAAATGCAAGGTTATTTTACAATATTTGTTTATCGTTGTGTAATAAAATATATTGTTAGTATTTAATATTTCAAATATTTATATAAAAATTGATACGTTTTACGGTGCTGAGATATTAAAACTGCTACTTTTTCTTGCAAAAGCCGCTAAGCTACAAATGTGTTAATGGTATTTATTTATAATTGAAATCAATTTCAGTTTTCAGGGATAAACTATACTACGTTACCGTTACATTATTAATAGCGTATAACATTATACGTGTATGAAAAAAGTTTTATGATACAAGGATTATGATCGTGTGGACATTTTTTGAGAAAAGATGAAAGATATTGCATTGGTCTCGTATATTTACAGATTATTCATGATTTATAATCAATAATGTCGTACAATATATATCAACAAAATAATGTTTTAGTCGTCCTTATATAGCTAATAAAATCTAAAGGCTAAACAGTCAAGGTTGATCTAAAAATTGGCTCCTCTCTGCACCGCGAACCTTTCGTTCGTGGTTTCGTTCATGTTTGCTACCTAACAATAAATAAACAAACAAGTATAAATCTATACATTCCACGTGCCACGTGGTAGTGAGGGTAGTGATGATAATATTGTGAACCACGATCGCAGTGAACACGATGTCGAGCAATCTCTTTTCAGTCTCTATCTAAATGCTTCTTAATGATAGTTTGAATAAAAATATCCAAGATATTTTTCCATGATAGAGAATAAGGACATCTTTCTAGTTTTATGTAATATACGCTCGAAAAACTTCTTTCCTTAGACTTAGGAAAAAGTTGTTCCAATATGATTAAGAAGTTTGATGGTACGTTATAAAATAAAATTGATTGCTTAGTCTTTGTTTTTCATCTCTAAAGTCGAAGCGTTCAGTTGTTAGAAGAAGAAGTATTTTATAGAAACAATATTTTATCGACAATATGCCGTAAATAAATATCGGACACAAAATATACTGTCTCGATTAAAAGTACGCATCCCATAATGTTAGAAGGTACCGATACGTTCTTTTTTAGAAATTAAATACTTTCTATTCTACTTTTTTCTAAAAAGAAGTATTAAATACATTCTTTGTAAGTTGATTATTTGAAACAAATTACTCCAACAACGGCTATTCGTTAAAATTAAAATCATTTCTGTTACACGCCAAATTTTAAATAAAAGAAAAAAATATTTTTAAACCCCTCGAAGACGATTCGATCGAAGTACTCGCAACGTTTCAGAAAAAGTAGCTTACTGTTCCATCCTCGACGCTTTTGCCAAGAAAGAAATATTGCACATTTTATCGAGTACGTTCTTCATAAATACGTTAAGAATGTAACACACACGGAACGTGTTGAATAATTTAATGTGCTCGTTTGACTTCGCGTGATGTAGGACATTTTCCTCATCCATAAATCATGGAAAGTATGAATCGTTAGCGAAACAGAATAATACACGGCAACCTGTTAACTGCTAATCGGGAACATATAATCGGACATCGAATGCATCATCTATTTTGGATACGCCCATTAATAGTATACAATTCCGTTTATGAAACCCCAACCCGTATCAATGTCGGGTCCTTTTATTATTCCAGTTGAAGCTGAGTTATTCGAATTCTCTTTGACAATGATCGATTTTCTCGGTGTTTGTCCGTTTGACGTTTGCGAATTTTCTTTCGGATCTACACTGGACGAGTGTAATCGTGAACGAATGATACTTAATTGGTACGCTTGATTTTTGACGTTATTATACATTTTTAATCGTACAAGTTTTTAAAAACGAGTGTAAAATATAATTCGTTTTCGTATTCGAACGTTACATGGTACAGGCATATAATTTTATTTTAAACGGATCCGAATAATTTCATTAGTCTGAATACTCTGCCAGGTTCAAGGAAAGTGAAAGTGACATCGTAATAGATTTTTAATATAAATACGTAACTCGGTTAGTTACGACGTTCTCGCGATACATTATGATAAATTAAACTGCAAACTACAATCTTAAGTCTATCGCTCTCTTTATAAGAGAGCGTAATTCGATTCATTTTGACTCGATCATTGAGAATCATATTGAAAGAATCGTATTATATTATTCTCTACGGTATTACAAAGAATTTTTTTTGTTTCAAAGAATAATAATTAATGTCAGGTTATTGATAAGATAAGTGTTCGATACGATGTATGTCATGTTATATTGAAATTTGTTTGGTAATAAATAATGACGTTTCTTTGTAACGCTATAAAATATAAATATTATTCTAGATAAAACAAGACAATTTTTAGAACTTTACGCTGTACCTACAAAAATTTTCTTAGATATAACATTTTTTTATCTTAACAGTACTATTATTATCGTTTTGTGAATGCTTTGAACGATATAATCAGAATATATTCTAGGTGATTGTAGCTCGCAAAGCATCGACAAATACCGAGAAATATTTCGAGACTCGTTTTTTTTTTTCGTGCATGCATAGGTACACTCAGTCGTGGATATTTTGTTACACAGTACATTTGCGCGACCTATGTGTACACGATGTAAAATATTTTTTCTACCTAAAAGATCTACCTATATACGCTGTTTCCATGCCTTTTGTTCACCGAAATACTTTATCGTTTTCCTTTTTTAACTATCGAATAGCACCTATTTCCGTCATTTCAGACGCGCATAGTCACATTTCGCCTTTTTTTTTTTTGTTTCTTTTGATACATGGTCGTTGAATACAGACAATGTCTTAACGGTTTAATCTTGTTTGTCGGAGTCGAATTTACAAGTACAGGTGAAACATACAAACAATAGCAAAATTGATTCTTTTCAACAAAATGGTTACGTCGAGAGAAATAACATTTAACAGCTACACGAATATTTGTAATCTCTGCAAAAAATTAAGTTATCTGGAAGAACATGTTTCAATAAAGATAACATATTCACAGATTTTTTTTTCATGATAATTTTTGGTACAAATAAAATATCAGTATTAGATACGTATTTACAAACTGACGATTATGATATGTTTTGTTTATTTAGTTTGTGAAACTGTTGGACAATCTAATTTACATTTCGTTTTCATAAAAATTAAGTATATTGTTAATACTTGTTGGCAATCAATTTTTTACTTTTACAAACTTTACTACAAAAAGTTTTACTTTTGTTACAATAAGTACTACCATGTTTCTATTATCAATTTCATACATTTATAATTAATTTTTATAAATAACTGGTATCGTAGTTATTATCAATTTTTGTTGAATAATGATAGTAATCGCTTATCAGTTTTTATCGATTGACAATATATTGTGCGTTAAATCGTGCAGTTGATGCTGTCACTTTTTATAAATTTATTGACGTCCCACAATAATAACACCGTTACACGATCAATGTTCATCATCTTTTCCTTTATCTTTATCTTCTGTTCCAGCAATATTCAATTTATGCGCAAATAAATTATCAGCAAGAATATTCTAACAAAGTAGTTCAAGGGACAATTTAAATCTTAACGAATGTAGGTTATAAAAAATTGATTTGACCTAATTAGTCGTGGCTATATTAAGTCCTACGTAACCAGCGATACGAAAGCACTGGCTTTATTGATTTTTAAGCCTAGCGTTTTCAAAATTATTCTTTTTTCATAAATTGTCTTGAAACTTTGAACAAATCTTTGTCACATGGATTAATGTTAAAATATTTTCAATTAAAAATTCTTCTCTAACGTTTTCTCTAACGTTTTCAGTTTAATTAATCGAGATTATCTGTAAGTTGAATTAACTTCCTCATTAATTTCCATAAATGTTAGCGTAATCTGCATGTTTCACTTGTTGAATGTAAACTCGGCTTAGACACATGATGCAAACATTTGTTCGTATCGCATTAATGTCTCCGCTGATAGGATCGTGAGAAGTGTTCACAATTGCCGTGACGATTCATATAAAATGATCGGATTAAAAACTATTGCACGTTCTGTCGCTTATACGTATCGTATGCATTATCACTTACTACTTCGCCCGACAAAATAGTTATCTATCGTACGGAATAATTACAACAACGGCTGAATAACAGTAATACAAAAATCAATCGTCGGATTAAGGTTGAGAGAAAAAACACGGAACCCGGTTTAACACTAGGTTTACGGGCATTGATTGGATCATTTTGATGGATACATTGAAATACAAATTTTTTGTAATATCATTAGTCCGGGTTACTTCAAATTAATAGATTTCTATAAGTAGAAATTTATTTACTCAATTTTTCTATATAAATTTCATTTTCAGTTTATATTTCTCTCACGCATGATTGTTAAAGTTGAACACGAAATTTGAACTGCGTCAAATTGACGGGTTCCGTAAATCTAGTGTTAAACGAATTTTCGATCCAAACAATTAACGAGAATCATTCAATTCGTTAAGAACATTTTTTAGTTTAGATAATCAAATTAATTTTGATCTTCAATTAAAAAAAAAAAATAATGATTCTGGTTATAACAGTGTAACCTTATGCGAAGATTAATTGATCGAGACGTTAACACAATAACTAGTTTTAATATCACTAAAACGTGAATATATTCAACATGGTGTTAATAAGTCAAACTAATTAGACAATTAATAAGCAAAATAACGGAATAAACAATTTTTAAACGTATTCGTAGTGTGTAAATTGTACGAGTCCCAAGGGTCATGCGAACGAGTGCAAAATTATTCGGAACGAAACAAAGATCTCTCTGTGCTCTAAAGACAACGCGTATCTTTATGCAGCTTCACCTATAGATACGTATCGTACAGTTCCATCGAAATTCTATGAAATTACATCAATTTATGATACATTGCACTTACTTCTTACACAGCACGATAAACACCCGAGTTTTATTTACATTCTGCTCTCGATTCACGCTTCTATCTTTATTAGAATCTTAACGCCCTATTACTTTACGGTTAAATACCTTCTGCTACTTGCTACAACGGATCGATCTACTTTTTCTGAAGAAACAAACGAGCCATACACCGTTTTACTATTTCACACGAATAGAGATCGAGTCTCCGAGTCCAATTCGATAATAGTTACAAAATTTTTCCCTGTATTTCTTAAACGTAACATCGTAGAGTTTTAGTAATAATGAAAAACAAGTATATCATATCGATATACAGAATTATCGTGGTAGTTTATAACAAGTAAACTGTTTCTTTTTTAGTTTTTTTTTTTTACAGAAATTATAAAATAAATTTAGAGATATCTGATAGGAGATATCTACGATATGGGAATCTTCGTTTCGTCACGGCGTATTACACGGTGTTACTTTGAGTGTTACTCGTCCTCATAAAGTACGAAGAATTTAAACAAAAGTGATTAATAATGGAACGTTTAATCTTTAGCGCGTTTATAAAGTTCTCGCATGAATTTTCCAATTCCAAGTAAATTTCAATTTCAAGTAACGAGAGTAAACGATTATAAATAACAGAAGAGCTGATAATTATCGCGTTCTCGTCCTAAAGATAATGTTTCCATACCACGATCGGTCAACGAAACGATTCAAAATCCCCAATGAACGCGACAATTCTCTACGATACGAATTGCTATTCATTCATAGAACTAACCCGAAATATCGTACAATTGGAACAAGAGACTGGTCCAAGTAAATCGAGACAAGAGTCGCGCTTTTGCCGTCTATGATAGGAGGATTGCAAGGAGGGTCTCGGCGAACGGTATAAGAAATTCTATGAAAACGATCACACACGCAAAAGGTCTCTACAAACGGACTCACAACAGAAATAGAGAGAACGACTCTCCACGGAGAAGAGATCACGACGAGTGCAGGAGCAGCGGCTCTCTACCGTGAAACACGAGGAATCTGTGCAACAATGATGAACAAAGTGGAGATATCTGACGAAGAGTGTCACGGTGAATAGGTCGAAGAGGATGTTGAAAAGCTGTAGGAACACCGATCGCCCACGTGGAACATTCTTTCCGTATTTCCGAGTGGTCTCGATGGGTCTTCTTCCCCCGTGGTTCTTCTCGAGAATCGGAACCGCAAAAAGGAGTCGCGTCGGTACGCTTCTTCGCCAGCGAGAAGAATCCTTTCTCCTCTTGTATCAGGACTACTCGGCTTGTGGTCAGGGTCAAGGTCACGGTGGTCAGGACGGTAAAGTTGTCCTATGCCAGGAGGCGTGTTGGTGTTGGTGCTGATGTTGCTGTTGATGCTGATGCTGCTGTTGATGCTGAAGCTGCTGCTGCTGCTGCTGCTGTTGCTGGTGGTTGTGGTGTTGGTGGTGGTGCTGGTGTTGTTGTTGCTGCCTCTTCTGGCTGTAAAGCAAGAAAAGAATTGTACGATTACTTTCGCAATGTCGACTGAATTCCTGCATGGGTATTCGCGACGCGTGGGCGTTCGATGACCGTGATTTTAGTCGGAGCTACTTACCGAGCTATGCGACAGCCCACGCAAAAGCATTGCTTTAATTATCTAATGTTGCGAAAGCGAGTCGTGGACGATCGCTTTGCGATTGGTTTGATTCGAAGCTGATAACGCTTAACACTAAACCTACCGACGATTGAACTGCACCTGCTTGTATCAAAGAAATTGGAATAATAATTACTTGGAAGAATACATAATGCTGGAGAAAGAAATCTTTAACCATATATTTTACAAAAAATCACAAAAAAATATTCCAAAGTGCACCGTTAATGATATATAAAATTTGGACAAGAAATTACGAAACGGTCATTTGACCGCTTTGGTAGGTTTAGTGTTAATACCGACCGATGTACTCATCCTCGTATGAGAGATTCTATGTTGCGAAATTAAATGTTGGTTCGTACATGATAGGCTGTGATATTTCTTGAATAAATAACCATAGTACTGTAGATTCTGAGATACAGTACTGGGATACTGACATTTTTCTGTTTGTTTGTCATGGTATCGTCACGTACTTGTATCACTCGCATATTTCTTTACCATTTTAACCCTCTATGGGACCGTGTGACCGAAAAGTTACAAACTGATGTATCTATATTTGAAAAAATTAATTTTCTTTAGTTATCACTGCACTATTAAATTTGATTACTGTATTACTGTAGCGACGCCACGATCCATCTACAGTAATTATTCAAATCAAAGTGAAAAACTGTAATCAATCGTAATTTTTTCTCCGATAAGCAGACAAAATTCGGGCTATAGAGGGTTAAAATACATATTTTATATTGAAATTTGTCATATTTAATTCTCTACAAGCATTTTAATCGAGTTAATGTCAATGCACGGAATCATTTAAGTATATTCAGAAACATCATTTGTCCGGTACTGTATAAGGAACTGCGTCAGTTAGGTACATTTCTACGTTAAACATTTTTTTTTTTTATTATATCAGACTGTACTCATACTTGGTCACCTGGAACCAATGGTGTAAATTAATTAGTAATTTGTATGCTCCAAAACCACTCATTACCGTAGCCTGCCTGATACGGAAATACGTCAATTTTAAAAAATATAGAAGATAAATTTTACATTGTGTAACAATATTCGGGCACTAACTCTGTCCGATTTCTACCATAATCAACAGATTTCTATTTTAAACCATACTTCACTTATTCTTGTATAATAATTGCTTAGAGCGTAGGTCTTTATTATGGAATGGAGCAGTATTTCAAACTTAGGAGCACGTCCTCCCATTGATATAACAAGAAAATTAAATATATACTTTAAAACTTTCGCCGAGAATTGTACTGAAGAAAATGAACAGATACCGATGCAAATAGAGATATAAATATGAATTTTTTTTCTCGAAAAATATGGAATAATTGAACACGTAATTCTAAAGAACTAAAAAGCAGTAGAAGCAATCTGGTATATTGTAAATTGTCTGTGATAAATTATAATCAAATTGTTTTATCGTATTAGTGCATCGACGGTAATTTTTAAATGATTCAATCATGAAAACTAGCGTCTTGAAATCATTACTTTTTATGCAGTTTAGATTTTGTCTCGTATGATTTTGAATTATTTTTGTAAGGCAGGTATTCATAATTCTACCAGTGTTTTTAAATTCATCGCCTATAAAAAGTTTATAAACAAAAACTTAGAATCGCTAAACAGCGATGAGTCTGTAGAGAAAAGAAACTTTGGTTTACAGTGTTTCAATTAATAATTGCAACGTGTTAATAAATGATAAATTTTGTCGTTAAAAGCAACATGGTCGACTTTATTTTTACTCGATGTATACGTACTACAATTTATGAATCAGTAACTTTAATATTAATGTTAATATGTAACTGACCTTTATGTTATCTCTTACATTTAAAGTAGTAGCTTATTTCTGATTTTATTGTTTGTGTGGTTAGTTATTTATTCTAAACGAGTACTGCAACCTTGTTTGCAATTTCGTCAATATGTTGAATCGTCATAACAAGATTAAAAAAACATTCTGTTGCCCTAAATGCATTGTGCAATATCGAAATTTCCTTTTTAGGTATCGATCTTTTAAACGGTTAATATTTTAATTTTTGTTCAATTTGTTATTATTAATCAATTACTTATTTATCGCGTCGTTAATTAGAATCATGTCATTATTTTCTCTAATAAAATTTAAGTATGTTCAATTCTTCATATTTTATTAAATATTCGTATTAACAATTATGTGTATACTACGGTCCCTGGCCATTGAATTAGGACCACGTATGAAAATTTCACTTTTATGGCTATAACGTTATGTCATATATGGAAAACTGTCTATTGTCGTTCAAATTATTACTAAACACGTTGATCGCGATGTATACATAGCAATTGATTCGTTACTATCGTGATAATAATCAAATTGTGTGGGTGATGAGCGATTCCAAAACCAAAAACATCCTTTTGCTCCCACTTGAATGACATAGCAAATGTCTGGAGCCTACTCAGAAATCTAGTTTACAACTCTCCAAGCACCATGTTATCTGAGTTGAAAACAAAAATTACAGATATTTGGGAAAATAATGAAGATATAACGCATATGATCGAGCATTGTATACGGAGCGTGTCGGAAAGGATGCAAACTGTCATCAAAGCAAAGGGTGGAAATACAAAATATTAACATGCGTTAATAATGTTATGTACAGTAGTAGTGTATTATGTTAGTGGTTAATAAATTATATCGTCACAATTTGAACAGGCCTTTTGATTTCACGGAAATCGTGAAAGATGCTGAAAATTTCTAGTGGTCCTGATTCGATGGCCAGGGACATGTGCTGCAACGACAGTATTTTCTCAGAAATTACTCCTTAAAGGGACTTAAAGACCTTTTGGGACATAGTTTACACATTTTTTGTAAAGTATAGCTTTGTTGTACGTTTGCAGTGTATCTTGTATGCAAGTTTCCTACATTCATGGCGTGTATAGTAATTTCGCTAATTGTAACTATTTGCTACTTTTGTTTTAGACTATTTAAAAATTACTCTTTTAGGCATTAATTTACTCTAGGTGTCGGTTAAGAACCTAAATTGTATGAGACATTTGAAAATTTCACTAAATGGATATTTATATAAATTATATTTTATATAAATTGCATTAATAATTAATAGACTAGGAATGTTTATGCAAATGCATATTTTTATTTATAATAGGTAAAGAAATGAGATCCAGACAGAAATTTGTATCGTCATTAAAGGATTGTAAAATAGCGTATCCATTTTGTGTAGTGCATATTTGTTGCATGTTCTGTACGTATTTCTCGCATATTTCGTACACATATACGTAGCGTACTAATCAATGGTAATTATTAATACTTTTTTCGAGTCTTTTTTGCTTTTCCAAATTACACACGTTTGCAGACGTACATATGTACATTGGCAATATACAGCATGTTTTCTGCATGCTAAATACATATACTTTGCATATTTCGATATAATTACACTTGCATAAACATCCATAGTCTAATAATTAACTAAAAGTTAATTGCTGCGTACAGTTAAGCTGTGTTAAAAACAAGTGGAGGAACAAAAACTTTTGTTAATTTTAACGTATTAAGATACTTTAATAAGTTATGAAAAACATAGTTATGCAACAACAACACAGTTATTATATCTGTTAAGTTAATTTTAAAGAAATTTGCAAAATTTGTTTACATAAGATTTCTTAATTTTTTCATGATAAAACAGCGAAGTGTTTTGAGCAAGTCGTTAATAAGTTATAAAAAACATAATTATACAACAACAATGTAGGCATCATATCTGTTAATTTAATTTTAAAGAATTTTACAAAATTTGTTTACATAAGATTTCTTAATTTTTCCATGATAAAACAGCGAAGTATTATGAGCAAGTCGTTAACAAGTTAATAAGTTATGAAAAACATAGTTATGCAACAACAACACAGGTATCATATCTGTTAATTTAATTTTAAAGAAATTTACAAAATAAGTTTACATAAGATTTGTTAATTTTTCCATGATAAAACAGCGAAATGTTATGAGCAAATCGTTAATAAGTTAATAAGTTATGAAAAACATAGTTATGCAACAACAACACAGGTATCATATCTGTTAATTTAATTTTAAAGAAATTTACAAAATAAGTTTACATAAAATTTCTTAGTTTTTTCACTATAAAACAGTGAAGTGTTATGAGCAAGTCGTACGAAATAGAAACACTTTTATACTCGATACTTATAGATGTTTGATTTGAAGACCTGAAGTGAAAGGAGCACTAAATACCATAAAAATGCGGGCTTGAGTTATTGATGATTAATAATATGGTTCTGCGTGTAAGAAAAATTGATCCTTCGCATTAGCTGCATCGAGAGCTAAATAACAGAGGTTGATAATGCCCTATTGCATAAAGTACATTTAATACGTTGCTTTTCGAAAGTTTTACTTGTAAATCGAAACGATCGCCTAAAGGTGCCATTATTGTTCCAGCAGAACGCATATAAATTTTCCACGTAAAAATACTTTCGTTGCAGTAATATCCACATAGTTGTTGGTATGAATATTTTTATTCCACTTACAAAGCACAGTACATTATTAAATAAATGTTACTATTTTTCTTCAATATTTTATGCGTCTTTGATATTTTATGTTACATGTTTTTCAAAACTTCCATTTCCTTACAAAAAAAAAAAAAAAAAAAAAAAATCAAAATTTCAGTTCAAACTCCAACAAAATATTTGACTCATGCTCTTAAATATTTAACATGTTTTTTATTTTTCGTAACGTGACACGAAGACACCGGTTACTTCTACGCATTACACGACAGACGGATCTGTCCGATGAAACAATTCCAACGAAGGATAATCTCGAGGCGAATCCTCGAGCAGCAAATAGTCACGTCGCGTGTACAAAATGTCGAGTATGGCGGAGCGTGACTGAAAGCGTGTAAGCACATTTTTTTCATCGACCCTGAACGAATTCTACTATAACAGCTTCTATTATCATGGTCACTGCTCGAACCGCGCGCGATAGATTGTGCGAAGCACGAACTTGCAAAATTGTTGATGCATGAGCACATCTGAGGTGACAAGAAAGAAAAAGGTATCCAGTATTTTATTTGGTAAGCAGAAAGATCTTGAAACATTTTCGCATGAAAAACAACCTAGCCAAGACGATGAAATTTAAGTAAAATTGTTAGAAGAAAATAATTCTACACAGTCTCGTTCCAAGAGCCAAAGCGTTAAGACGTGTTCGATAACACCGCGAGTGACGTTTTGTGACGAGTTATAGTGAAAATGAGTGAATACACACATTGGTGGCAACAAAGTAACGATAGAGGTGCCAACACAGCCTCGATCGACTTATGCCCGTATACAGGGTGTCCCAAAAGGTCTGTAAGTCTCTTTTAACACGTTGACTGCCTCGTGCGTTTACAGTAAAATCTCCTTCAGGCCACGCGTACCGCTGTAGGAAGCGTATTCTGCTGGGTATTCTCACTGATATTTTAAGAATGCGATTCGCTGTTTGTCGCAAGAATAATCTCTCAAAAAATTTACAAAAAACAACAACTTATTGTCCAAGTTGTTCCGACCAGCCTCAGCTTTGTATAAAATGTTTTAAAGTTTTACATTCTATATAGTTTTCTTAATAAACCATTTTCGTATTTCTTTTATAACAATAGTTTATATTAATGAATATTCTATTATAAATTTAAGTTTATATTAATTAATATTCAGTAGTTTTGTTACTTCCTCAGCGAAATATCATTTTAAACACATACGAATATCCTTGGCAAGTAGTCAAATAAGCGTCACCCCGATACGGGTGACGCGGCCCGATCAGAAACTTTACTGTCACCCGAATATGGGTGACGTGGCAGTCAACGTGTTAAGGGATGATTCCTGAGATGATTCCAAGAAACTTTTTCTTAAACTTTATTAAAGAAGCATGTTCAAGATTTATGATCAATAACAGTGTTTGATGTTATTTGAATAAATTTTGATTAGAAAAAAAAATTGCATTCTATTCGTTGTTAACCCTTTGTTAACTCCTGTGTCGAGCTGGACTCGACATTCCATTTTGCTCCATTCCTTTCGATTTAATAATATAAAACACATTCTTTTTGATTAAAAATAAATTTCGTCGATTTTTATCAATGTATATATGTCACTAAATATAAAAGTACGAGGATTAATGCTAATTCAATACAGATTTTGGAAATAGCTTATTAACCCTCTATGGCGCCGTGTGACTTAAAAGTAACAAATTAATGTACCTGTATTTTAAAAAATTTATTTTATTTACTCATCACTGTACTATTAAATTTGATTACCGTATTACTGCAGTGATACCACGATTCATCTGTAGCAATTATTACTTTAAGAATTTTCGAATCAAAGCGAAAAACTGTAATCAATCGTAATTTTTCCTCTGATAAGTAGACAAAATTCGGGCTATACAGGGTTAAAAACGAACCAGTTGGGACAAAATATCGATCGTAACTCAGAGTGCAAAGGGTTAAACTTCAATTACTTTTCATAGATTTGTTCATTATCCATTTGGAGTATCGGATAGAATCAATTTATTTGTTTTGCACGAATAACAATTAATTGGTTATATTAATTAATTATTAGTTAACAATTGATTAGTATATAACTTTTGTTTAATATTATGGAAACACAAGCGTGACGTGGAATCAAAGCTCCCGTTGGTAGCCAGCCGCCTTACTCGCTTTGCGATTGGTCAGTGTTTTTCATTAATAACCGTTACTCTCTATAGCCCGAATTTTGTCTGCTTATTGGAGAAAAAATTAATTTTTTAAAATATAAATACATCAGTTTGTAACTTTTAAGTCACACGGTCCCATAGAGGGTTAACAAAGCCGAATTTTAAGGAATCACCCCTTAAAGAGACTTGCAGACCTTTTGGGACACCCTGTATTTATTTTTCGATTATATTTGAATGAGGCGACGAACACACTCAAGAGAGGATTTCTGACTACAGGGATCTATCTCAAATTAACACGACGCCAACAAACCAAGCTAACAACTGATACCAAGCAATACTGATCCCAAAATCTCGTATGTCAAAGCTACCAAACAAGACAACACTTCAACTAAAGAACAGGACATAATTCTACAGTCTATAGATGGAATTACTATTAGAGACTGTGCAACAGCTATAGGAAAAATAATAGATCCGAATTCTATAAAATTCGTGTCTTTGAAATGGAAGAATTTGTATCTACCTGGACAGGAAAGATACCATTGCAAAGCTAACCTTGAAATTTAAATTCATAATAATAAACGAAGCAAACATAGAAATTCGACCCATGATATCACCGGCCCAACGAATTATACTATCAAATGTCGCGCCATTTATACCTAATTCGCCACTGGAGGATAGTTTCGAGACAAGCAATGTCAAACTTTGCTCAAGAATAAGAAACTTAAAAGCAGGAACCATCGATCCAAAGTTTTCACGTTTACTAAGTTTCTGGCGACGAGTATATATAGATCCGGACGATGTTAAAAAGGTACAAAGTTCTTTTACGATCAAATTAGATGACACAATTCATAGAATATTCTCATTTACAGACAGCCTTGAAATTTTTCATATTTTTTTTTTTTTGTATAATGGAAAGTTAGCGAAACATAATTTCATAGCATTCAATCATTTATGAATTCTTCTGCATTTGAATTTGGAATATTACAATACCTATGTATTATATTTGATTAAATAAAATTCATAATTCAATATTTAAGTTTTTTTTCTTTTTTTCTTTTTAGATTTAATGTTTAAGGAGGTCCCAATTTTGTGCCCAGAGTCTCAACCAACCTAAATCCGCCCCTGTGTACAGACAAACAAATATGCTATATTAGCAAACAGGAAGGCCACATTGCCAAATAGTGTCCGAATAGCTCCACGATCAGCTCAGTAGTAAATAACCAGTTCCAACTGACACAAACCTCACCCCCATCCCAAACCTACCAATTGATAGGGAGGATAACCACAGGGACGAAGCACCTAATTCTGAAAATGTTAAAACAGGTATTAAAAGAACATTATCAGCTACATCGGACGATTCATCGTTTACACCAGTAAAATTGACTGGCATTATATTTAAACTCTCCGACTCGAATAAAATCCCAAACAAAGGAAATGTCTCCACCTCCTTCAGCAAGAAACCGAATCGACCTGTATCACCTGTTCCTTCCGCAGCTAAAATTGAAGAAATACTTCAATTGGCCAGAGTTATTAGGTGTACAACCTTGTTTCCGTCGTTTTCCTACAGATGGTTTTTAAGTGGTGCCCGAAATAAATAAATCATAGACGTCATATAATAAACTTAAGCATTTGTAAACTTAACCCAATCGAAATATTAGTCGATTTGTGTCTGCATTGTAAAATTACTCTCGATTGAAAATTTCAGTTTATGAGCCAGGTTCTCGTCATTTGCGGGAGATTTTAATTTTCTGTTTCGACAATATTGAAAATCCGTATAATAAACATATACTTGACTTTACCCAATTAGAAAACCTTTTAAAAAATGCATTCGGATCGCCTAACCCATTTAGAGATCTTAAAAAGCTGTACAAACAATCCTCTAGCATTGAGAAAAATACTGAAGAATATCCGTTCCCTGTTAAAAGAACGCAGTATAAAAAATCGTTTCCACAGGAAATGCAAAAAAATTTACCAATTTTTTCCGGATCACATCGCAGAAATCCTATCGGATATAGACAGCGATATTTCGCAAATAATTAATAATATTAATGAAACAAATAATCCAGTGGAATGTTAACGGCTATCATAAACACTGTGAACAGCTCCAAATTATTCTAAACCAACGTGTACCAGAAATCTTGTGGCCTTAAAGAAATGAATTTTAAAAATCTCTATCAACCAGTCCTAAAAGGTTACTCCTTTTTTACAAAACATAGAATCAACGAAAGTCATGCAAGCGGAGTAGTTGTAACCACAGTCTTAAATAAATTCATCGCCACCGAAATATCGCCGAGCACCGACTTAGAAGTAACGATGAGTGTTTCCTTCTCTAGAGAACTGCAAATATGTAATGTTTAATTAATCTGAAAGACCTGTACGATCTCATTAACACTAAACCTACCGACGATTAAATTATATCTATTCGTATCAAAGAAATTATCAATAAAAAGTTAAGATGGTATCTAGAAACAAATAACATACTGATCCCTAATCAGTAGATTTCTACCATAATCGATAGATTTCTATTTTAAACCATACTTTATTTATTCTTGTATAATAATTTCTTGGAGAGTAGGTCTTTATTACGGAATGGAGCAGTATTTCAAACGTCTCCCCATTGATAAAGCAAAGAAATTAAATACGTACTTTAAAACTTTCGCCGAGAATTGTGCTAAAGAAAAAGAACAGGTACCAAATGCAAATAGAGATTCCTAATCCGTACTCAATAGAGTGTATGGATTCCGGCTGCATCGATCAACCCTGGATGCTTTTATTAACATCAAAACTAATATACAGGGTGGGCCACGAAACTTGCACACCTCTTTAACCCTCTATAGCCCGAATTTTGCCTGCTTATTGGAGAAAAAATTACGATCGATTACAGTTTTTCACTTTGATTTGAAAATGTTTTAACTAATAATTATGATAGATGGAATACTAATGTATCTTGTATTTACTATTACTAATGTATAATCTTTGTAAAACAGAGATTTTACATTTCCACTTTTAAAAATTCCTACAGTGTCCCGCAGCCTCGTTGTACACTAGGCGCGTCGACTTAATTTTTAGAAATGATGCCGACATCGTAAATAATCTTTTTCCACATATATCTTTCGCCGTTTTTTAAATAGTATTTCTATCAATGAGTATTTTATTTCTGTAAATTTTTATACTAGGTTTATTTTGTTAACAAAGAGATAATTTGAGTTCATCGTTCAGCGTTTGTATTATAAGTTTCTTACATGCGGTCCGCGCAACATTTTTAAATTTCTAGCTGGCCCGTTGCAAAATAAGGTTGCTCATCTCTGTTTTAGAATCAGACTTAATTTTACTCATTTTCTTCATTTTTGCGCTGTGTATTAACCCTCTATAGCCCGAATCTTGTCTGCTTATTGGAGAAAAAATTAGGATTGATTACAGTTTTTCACTTTGATTTAAAAATATTAAAATTAATAATTACTGTAGATGAATCGTGGTATCGCTACAGTAATACAGTAATCAAATTTAATAGTGCAGTGATAACTAAAGAAAATTAATTTTTTTAAATATAGATACATCAGTTTGTAACTTTTAAGTCACACGGTCCCATAGAGGGATAACTTGCAAAGTATGCGTTGCACGAAAAAGTTTTGTATGCAGAAGTTGCATGGTCCGAAGGGGTATATTATGTAGGGTATTAATTTTTTTGATAGGTGGAAACGTTTCGGAAATTTGAAGGTCTACTTTCTTTTTTTAAATGGAATACTATTTTTTATACCAAAATATGGAAGAATGTCGAATTGCGAGTAAAAAAGTATTCATTAGCCCTGAACGTAATAACTACCGAGTATTCGTCATTTAGTACATTTTATTCGTCACGTAAACATCTCGCTGTCCTGTGGAAATCTGTGATAAGTTGAATCTCTATCTTGATATTACGCGAAGAAAATTTTCAGGAAATAAAGTAAAATTACTCGTTGGTTATTTGATTCAGGCCTAACGAAGGCCAATACTTTTTTACTCACAATTCGACATTTTTCCATATTTTGGTATTAACACTAAACCTACCGACGATTAAACTACACCTGCTTGTATCAAAGAAATTGCAATAATAGATACTTGGAAAAATACACGATGCTAGAGAAACAAATCTTTGACCATATATTTTACGGAAAATCACAAAAAAATATTCAAAAGTGCACCGCTAATAATTTATAAAATTTTGACAAGAAATTACGAAAAGGTCATTTGACCGCTTTGGTAGGTTTAGTGTTAAAAATATAGTATTCCATTTAAAAGACAAAGTCGAACTTCGAATCTTCGAAACGCTTCCACTTATAAAAAAAATAAATGCACTACATAATGTACCTCTTCAGACCATGCAACTTCCGTACACGAAACTGTTTCGTGCAACGCATATTTTGCAAGTTACAGAGGTGTGCAAGTTGCGTGGACCACCCTATACGTGATGCGGTAAGTATTAGGTTGTCTCGAAAGTTCCTTTCGTTATCTTCGCGCAGTGGTTTCGTCTAGCAATGTTTAAACAAACATTCAGCCATATTTGTTAAACGAGCGATGGAGGAAAAAAATAGAGCAATATGAATCTTGTATAAAATAATAATATACTGTAACACATAAAATATCATGCATCCATTACTCGCTAACAAAACGAAAGAAACTTTCGGGACAACCTAATAGTTTTCGAGAAAATAAAAATAACGTACGCGGAGCGCGTCGATTGTGATCGTTTGACGAAGAACAGTTAAATACAGCATACTGCACAAGATTATTAATAAATGAAATTAAAGTATTGTTTTGGAACGCGCAACTGTGAATTAGCTGCTGGCGCAAGTGGTTAAAAAAAATGAGTTCCTCGTAAAAGTATGCCTTGACATAGAAAAAGACTCGATAGAAATCGAGTAAAATCGAATAAAAATATTTAACGTATTTTTAACACTATAATTGCATGGCTCTATGTTCACAATATTGAAAAGCTTTCTTTCGAAAAGATCAATTCAAGTAAAATTAAATGAAACTTTATTTTGTCCAGCAGCTATTAAAAAAGGCGTCCCACATAATTCTGAGAAAAATATGAAAATAAACGTAGCAGTCGGTACTTATGTTGGTATGATTGCGGGTGTTTATGCAGGTATAATATATCGTAATATGCAAAATATATGCATTTAATATGCACAAAATATGCTGTACGTTTTCAGCGATAATGATAGTCAATGTATATACAGTTACTCAAAATCGAGCGTACATATATGGTGGTTATGAAAATCGACGAGAAAATGAATAAAAACATTGATACTTTCGTGCAATATCGCAATATATATATATATATATTTATTCGAATAGTTTAACACGTTGACTGCCACGCGCGTTTACAGTAAAATCTCCTTCAGGCCACGCGTACCGCTGTACGAAGCGTATTCTGCTGGGTAAACAATGTTATGCAGATAAAAGTGGTCGAATGGGCCGATCAGAGACAAGAAAAAATTTACAAAAAACAACAACTTATTGTCCAAGTTGTCCCGACCAGCCTCAGCTTTGTATAAAATATTTTAAAATTTTACATTCTATATAGTTTTCTTAATAAACCATTTTCGTATTACTTTTATAACAATAGTTTATATTAATGAATATTCTATTATAAATTTAAGTTTATATTAATAAATATAGTTTATATTAATTAATATTCAATTGTTTTGTTACTTCCTCAGCGAAATATCTTTTTAAACGCATACGAATATCCTTCGCAAGTAGTCGAATAAGCGTCACCCCGATACGGGTGACGCGGCCCGATCAGAAACTTTACTGTCACCCGAATATGGGTGACGTGGCAGTCAACGTGTTAAATAACGATTTACAAAAAAAGTTGTTGAATAACATTAACTATTTAGCTACATCTAACTTATGGGGAATAGCTGCAAAAAGTCACACAACAAAACTGGAATCACTACAACCTCAAATGCTAAGAACAGTAGTTAATGCACCGTGGTACTTCAGGAACGACGACATACGCAAGGACCTAAAAATCCTAGCAGTTAAGAAAGAAATAATTCGATATGCTAAGAAATATAAAGAAAAAGTCAAAGCTCGTCCTAATCAACTAGCTGCGGAGTTGCACGCAACCCGTACCAGAAGAAGATTAAAAAGGCTACATCCGGCTGACATTTAAACTAATACCATATAATGTAACAAACACGCTGCGGTTGCACTTCAATGGAATCTGTCACCCATATGCTATACAAATCACATCCTAAGAATTTACCAAATGTCCATTGGACAAATTGTAAAGGAACATTATAAATAATAGTAAAAGAAACATCTAACAGAAAATATAAAAATATCGCTATTTCAGTATATAAGTTGAGCGCATACACGAATATTTATGACATTATATTAGGTTGGGGAAAAAGAAATCCATTATTTTTACGTGAGATGATTTAAAACTGTTTTATGGTCGATCTTTAGCTCCTAGGCGATGCTACGACTATTAACCTGACGGTCAACTTCGATTATCTCTGTGATTTTATCCACATTTTTGACAAAGGGCCTGCCTGTGCGAGGTGCATCTTTAACATAAAAAATAGCTGAACGGAATCGACGAAACCAAAATTGCGCGTAATTAGCTGTTACAGTATCGGGACCATAAACACCATTCACAATTTCAGCCGTCTGGCTTGCATTTTCGCCTTTATCGAAGAAAAATTGTAAAATGTACCGAATTTTCTCTTTGTTGACTTCCATTTTTAACACCTTGTAACTCACAACTCAATGGACCAAACAAAAAACAACAAAAGAATTTGTTTAGTGCGAAATGTCATCTTGACAATGACCATAAATCTGAAATTGTTTGATCGATAACTTTACGAAATATCGATCGCTACAACCATCTACCGAAAAAATAATGGATTTCTTTTTCCCCAGCCTAATATTAGGTATCGGAGAAAGTTCGTGCGGTTTTTTGCCAGAGTTAACCCTTTGCACTCGTAAACTTTTTTAAGTTTCAAAAGACTATTGTGAAAATTTAGTATACTTTTGGAAAGAAATACAAAAAATTATAAATATTTACGATTTCTTATTTATTTGGTTTATTTACTTTTATTTGAAAATAAAAGAAGTGAATCGATGAAAATATAGAATTTAATTAAAAATATAATCTCTGAAGAAAATTATGCATGTCGCCATAGCGTCGCCAACGGAGTGCAAAAGGTTAAATTCAAATATAATTTTTTGTAGTATTTTGCAGCGATGATATAATAATGATGGTATCATTAGAAGATTTTGTCCATTTAGTTGGTGTACACTATTTCAATTTTTCATTCGTTTCAATGTTCCGTTATTTATCCAAAGTTAAAGATGGTAAGCGAAATGTTAAAAATTCATGCTTTCGTATTTTATGAATTTAGCTTTGGAAACGCAGCGAGAAATGTAGCAGAACGCATTTGTAGTGTTTGTAGAGATCTTTCTGTGATTAAAAAGAGAGCACAACAAACTGGTTCGAGTTTATTCCAAGCTTGTAAAAATTCAAAAGGATAACGAGATCGAAACAGCAGTTAATTTATTTTCCCAATTAGAACTCGAGATTTTTATACCAATGGAATGTACAAGTTTGAAAAACATTGGAGAAAAGCTACAGAAATTAATAATGATTACTTTATTAAATAAAATTACGTTTCAGGAAAGTTCGAACTCCGTGAATTTTGTAGCATAAATCCGCACCAACTTTTTCGTAATATTATGTGTATAGAATTTAACAGAACATATTAGTATTTCGTTGCGAAACCTTTGTTGTCAATTACTGCCTGCAAATGACATGATTGATGTGGCAGGAATAGAATTAATTGTTCGACGAAAAATGGCGAAATATTTTCCTATTCTTCGCGCAGCTTTGTTTCAAAGTCTCTTTTGTTTGTTAAACTACGTTGTAACATTTTCGATTTTATATAAAATTGCGTTGCTGTACCAAAATATCTGTTTTCATTCATATTCCAGCCGATTTTTATTACCGATATAAGTGAATGCTCAATTTTGTGAGTAACTGTATCTATGATACAGAGATAAGCACGAATTTTGTTTAAATAAGATCAAATAAAAACAAATTATCTTTCGTCATTGAATAAATTCATTTGTATTTAACCCATTCGAGACGACGATTTTTTTCGAACACGGTCCCCAGGAGCGAAACTTATTATCTTAAGCCTTCGCTGCATGCGTATTTATAGTATTTTTCATGTAAGAAAGGCTTCAGATAATTTTTAGATTTTTTGGTACACAGTAAAACCAATGCCAAATTTTGACAGATTTCATTAGTTGCAGAAAAATCTTATTTCGACGACTAGTTTACTCAGAATAACTGATAATTGCACATTACTGTTATTGCACACACGGTGTGCAGGCTGTCTTATAGCCTCGGAAATCCATTGCACACACGGTGTGCAATCGGTCTCGAATGGGTTAAACACCGTATAAATCGGATTATTTTTAGCATTATTAGATTAGAAATATTACGTTCGTATTTGATTATCTACAGATGTAGAAATAATTCGATTTATACCGTGTTTAGATTCATTTCCATCTGAAAGATCAACAGTATGTTACTGCAACGTTCGTGCCGATAAGATCAAAAATGTGGAAGTTTTACATTTTCTCAATACGTAATCGATCGAAAGCAACAAAGTCCTCGGTTCGAGGCGAGATCGCATTGATTTGGATAAATGCACTTCGGATAAATTCGAAATTATTCGAAACCTTTGAATATAAATCGAATAAAAGTACGGATAAAGATGAAAACCTTATTCAACGGTTCCAATAAACGTCTAAAAAAACAAATTATCTTTCGTCATTGAATAAATTCATTTTGAACAAATTTATTTACTCGTGGTGTTTGGAATAAAAATAAATCGAGTTATTCGAAGTTTAAAATAACAAACAAAAATGAAGTATCTTTTACTTGTATCGTTATTTAAATAATTGTTTATTTAGATAATGCCCAACTTTGTATCTATGTGTGTAAACGCGTAAGCGTATGTGATTTTAAAAAGTAAAAAAGAGCATGAAAAAGCTGTTAATAATTTCAGTCAGGTGAATATGCTTAAAATGTGCAAGAGAAATTCCAACGCATTCTTTTATTATTATACAAATGTATAATGATAAAAGAAATTTCTGGGTAGGTCCCATTTCTTTACTTATTTTCTATAAACGTATGAATTTGTCAACTAATAATATGTCAACGATTTCGTTAAAGTTTGCTATTTCAAACATCTAGTCTGCGAGAAAATCTTGGATATAATGGCGCTGTCTGTTCGTTTCTTCAGGAAATTAAAACAAGGGTAACATTGTTGGCACAACGTTCCAAGAAATCATCTACCCACTACCAAGTAAATATCTAGAAAAGCATGTTTGCAGACAGAATAGTTTAGAATAGTTGTCTCTAAACGTGCTTAAAATCGATTTTAATTTTCCGTCACAATTTTTTAACTGTGCCAAATAAATCAAATTTTTTTAACACTAGAACTACCGACGATTAAATTTCTTTACTTTATTCGTTTTCGTTATAGAAAAAAACAATTAATTCCTAAAAATCCATTATAGATTTGTAGAATTTATATGAGAAATTGTAAACCAGTCATTTTGACCATCTCGATAGTTCCAGTGTTAAATAAATGTCATTCACTTTGATAACAGCTATTCGAATAACAAAAAATTAATACATTCTTTTATTAAAAAAAAAAGAGAAGTTCCTCCTTGTCCCTTTAGCAGTCATTGCAATAAAATTTATTGCATTTTCATTTTCTCAACCTAATTTTATCCCTTATAAGGAATGTTACGGAGTTGACACACGTTAATTTTGATGAAATTTTAATATGATATAGATTTCGAAAAAATATTAGACACGTATTTTTTTATATCGACTATCGTTCACAAAGTTACAAGAATTTGTAAATTTAACTATCATTATAGTCATTTTTCTCGATTGTGTCAGTTTGACACTAACAAGGAATGTTACGGAGTTGACACATGCCAATTTTGATGAAATTTTGATACGATATAGATCTCCAAAAAATATTAGACACGTATTTTTTTATATCAGCCATCGTTCACAAAGTTACAAGAATTAGTAAATTTAAATATCATTATACTCATTTTTTTCGATTGTGTCAGTTTGACACTAATAAGGAATGTTACGGAGTTGACACATGCCAATTTTGATGAAATTTTGACACGATATAGATCTCGAAAATATCGACCATCGTTCACTTTGAAGGAGTAATATCAACCCTCAAAGTAGGGTGAAAAGTTTTTAAACGAATTTTTTTTTTTAAATCTTAAACGAATTAATTTTTTTTAAGCATTTTACACAATTGAATTTGGCATTGAAAAATAGACAGACCGTACGTTTAAATTTCCTTTCTATCTCCAATAGTTTTCGAGATATACTATCAAATAAGTTTTTCACCCTCTACTTTGAGGGCTGATATTATCTCTTCAAAGTGAACGATGGCCGATAAAAAAAAGTACGCGTCTAACATTTTTTTGAGATCTGTATCGCATCAAAATTTCATCAAAATTGGCATGTGTCAACTCCGTAACACTCCACGTTAGTGTCAAACTGACACAATCGTAAAAAATGAATATAATGATAGTTAAATTTACAAATTCTTTTGTTGTAAATAAAAAAACTTAAATTTTTATATATTCAGGCATAAGATTATTTTCATCGTTCACAAATAATAAAGCAACGTGCAAAGCATACTGTTTTTTTATATTTGTCGGAACGTGCATATTTTTGTGAGAAAAATGTATCAAATTGACACAAGAGATAGACAAGNAAGGAATGTTACGGAGTTGACACATGCCAATTTTGATGAAATTTTGACACGATATAGATCTCGAAAATATCGACCATCGTTCACTTTGAAGGAGTAATATCAACCCTCAAAGTAGGGTGAAAAGTTTTTAAACGAATTTTTTTTTTTAAATCTTAAACGAATTAATTTTTTTTAAGCATTTTACACAATTGAATTTGGCATTGAAAAATAGACAGACCGTACGTTTAAATTTCCNAAGGAATGTTACGGAGTTGACACATGCCAATTTTGATGAAATTTTGATACGATATAGATCTCCAAAAAATATTAGACACGTATTTTTTTATATCAGCCATCGTTCACAAAGTTACAAGAATTAGTAAATTTAAATATCATTATACTCATTTTTTTCGATTGTGTCAGTTTGACACTAATAAGGAATGTTACGGAGTTGACACATGCCAATTTTGATGAAATTTTGACACGATATAGATCTCGAAAATATCGACCATCGTTCACTTTGAAGGAGTAATATCAACCCTCAAAGTAGGGTGAAAAGTTTTTAAACGAATTTTTTTTTTTAAATCTTAAACGAATTAATTTTTTTTAAGCATTTTACACAATTGAATTTGGCATTGAAAAATAGACAGACCGTACGTTTAAATTTCCTTTCTATCTCCAATAGTTTTCGAGATATACTATCAAATAAGTTTTTCACCCTCTACTTTGAGGGCTGATATTATCTCTTCAAAGTGAACGATGGCCGATAAAAAAAAGTACGCGTCTAACATTTTTTTGAGATCTGTATCGCATCAAAATTTCATCAAAATTGGCATGTGTCAACTCCGTAACACTCCACGTTAGTGTCAAACTGACACAATCGTAAAAAATGAATATAATGATAGTTAAATTTACAAATTCTTTTGTTGTAAATAAAAAAACTTAAATTTTTATATATTCAGGCATAAGATTATTTTCATCGTTCACAAATAATAAAGCAACGTGCAAAGCATACTATTTTTTTATATTTGTCGGAACGTGCATATTTTTGTGAGAAAAATGTATCAAATTGACACAAGAGATAGACAAGGGTTAAAAAATTAGTTCTATTTAATTTAAATTAAATAGAATAGGCCCGTTTGTTCTATTTAATTTAAAAGAAAAATAAAGTCGATGTTTGCAATGGTTTCTGACAAAACAATTTGTAACAAATTATTTGATCCGTCCTGTATACATAATATGTAGATTTCTTTATTTTTAAAAATATTCTTTTGTTCCCCTTGTGTTGTAAAAAATTGTTCCCAACTTTCCTTATAGTTATGAAAAATAACGTAGAAATATGTTGCTCTCCACGTTGGAAAGTGCGCACTAAAAAGAAATTCAAGACATTGACCTCAAATTTATGTATGATAATGTACGACGAATCATTTCCATATATTCATTATGTGAAAATTTCGAATGACATACATACATACATTCTTGTAACGTACTAAATTTCGAATGGTATGCAGCCAGTTATGAACTGTTACAACTATATTTTAATACGATACATTATTACAAAAGCAAATTTAATTTTCAATGCATTTTTGAAAGTACATACGTATGATTTACAGAAATTGAAGTTACAATAATTTATGATAAAAACTGAAATATTGTGTGTATTTATTTATGCAAAATTCTTAAACATTATTCTTAAATTTGAAAGTCACAAGATTACTTGCATTTCGCACTTAATATAATTATGTATGCGTACAAAATTCGATGTTGTCTCAAAATGAAATCGCAGTATTGTTCAAAATGAATTGCAGGAAAAATGACAAGGTACCTTGTTTTACAATTCAAATGCTGATATTGTATTTATCAATTTGGTCAGGTTTATGATTTACGTTTCATGCTTGAAGCTCAAGAATTTTACATTTTACTGAATTTATATTCCTGCAAATGACTCGTATGTTAGGTATTATGTAATCTCGAGTGGAATTAGTCGTAAAATGATGCATTACTAAGAAAAGGTCATGCTCTTTTTATTTCCGTGGTTTCATAAAGTTGAACTGTGCACGAAGTAAAATATCACGTACATATATTAACTATGAAATAGAAATAAAGTTTGTGCCGCAGTAAAATTTTAAATTGTTGCAATAATATTTTAATTACTTAATCAGAAAAGTTGTGATATTCTATTTCCTTCAGTGTATATTACTAAAAATTTATATGAACAAATTATGTATTATTATACATAAATATATAACATATGTAAATTATAAAGTATTAAAGTTAGTTATTCCATCGAAAGAACATAAATGTTCCGATAAACGTACATTTTATTGTACTACTGCATAATAGATATTCAAAATGGCAGCCATATAAATATAGTATTGTATTCTTGTAAGTTTTAAAGAGTTCATGTTGAAGCAATGTACATAATCGACTTGAAATAACGCCACAAATATGTAGGTATACCTAAATCGGCCGCCAATAAAGGTCATTTCAAATATTTATTACCCAATAATACAGTTGCATTTAATAGCAGTCTCCTAGAGACAAAGGAGGTTACAGACCTATTTTTATTGCGCAATTTTATTTTTCTATAAAATATAGGATTTTTAACCACTGTTATTGGATCACTTATATATTTATATAACATGTTTTGTGCATGTAACAAAGCATAAATAGTAATACTATAATAATAACAAAAGTAACGATATTACAAACGTACCTTTATTTAAAATAAAGATATTTTTTTCAAGTTGCTTATTCTTAAACATCTGTTTTTATACTTTTACAAATACAATCTCAAATTAAAGTAATTTGTAATTTTTGTTATTATTATTTAATTCCCTAAAATTTGATCGATCATAATTAGCCCTAGTTATTCAAGAAACACAATTTTACCATACGATCTTTGATTTCAAGATTCTATTGCTCACAACATCGTTCAGCAATTATCTCTCTAGGGTAACCCTTCGGCAGACAATCGATCCTGAATAATTCAATTAAAACGAAAAGGAAAACGATGCCGGTGCCGGTGCGTTAACCAACGTCATAAAACGACGATAAAAGAGTCAGACGGTCCCGGAATGCTTGTCGTCGAATTAACATTCGATACACGATACAACGAGTCGGAAACGCGCGCCAGTTATAACAATAATGCCTCGGCGCGTTTCACGAGAGCCATAATATCGACGAAAACGAGATTAAGCTGATGAATCGTAATTGCATCGAAATGCAAATCAACCCCTGGCACTGCAATAACCGGTAATTACAGCAGTCCACGATTTGAAGGTTCCGACTGGTACTTTTGTTTTTTCTTTTTCTTTTTCTTTTTTTACGTTTGCCCTCTCGTTTCCATGGTATATCGTGGATAACGAGACACGGCAGTGTTCATTTTGCCACGAATTAAACCCAGTTGCTCTTTCACCGATATTAACCACTGATAAATCTGTTATCGTGTTCGCGTTGAGCGTTTCGCCTTTGCTAATTGAATTATTAGGTTGGTCTGTAAAGTCGTGTGGTTTCTTATGAATATACAAATTTCTTTCCTTTTTTTTTTAATATTTAATAACGTCATAGTTTATTTGTTCACTTACTCTTCGTCGTTGCTCACAATCTTTTCCTCGTGTTCTAATATCTAGTTTATTAATTCTACGTTGAACACGTTTGATAAATTCCGACTCAAACTAGTTTTCAAGCCTGTTCCGCAATTTTAGATGATTGTCCAGAACGTGGCTCATTATTTAGGGTAAATATGTTCTTTTTAGAACGTGAAAACTATCTTTGTGCCATTTTCGTGACAACATAACTTTTAATGCATGCAGTATAAATAATAGGTTCCTGCAAAAGTTCTAGCTGTTACAAAAAATATGAAAAATTAGATGTTTGAAAATGTATTATACTCCTTTTAAATCTTCAATTCTTCACTATTATTTATAACAGTTTTTCATCTACCAGGGAGCTTTCTTCTTTTTAAAAATCTCCAGATTTATTTTTAACCCATGTATCTATATTTTTTATGTCTTAAATGTTCTTTATCGTTGTACTATTATATTTTATTACTACACTATTGTCCTCGTATGAAGCAAGCTATTTATAATAATTATTAGTTTCTAATTTCTAAATCAAGCTGAAAAACTGCAATTATATATCATTTTTTTTCTCATAAACAACCAATATTAGGATTACAGAGAGTTAAACAGTGTACCTATCTTACGTTAACGTGTACGTAATGTAACGTAAAAAATTACTCTAAATTCCTGATCAGCAATAAGCTGAGAAAATTATCTTTTCCGAATTTTTAATAGTTTCTTATAAGCTAGAAAATTATTACATCTCTCACGCTAATAATAAGAAAATAAAGAACAAAACTTTTACACCAGCCTAATATTTTGGGCCGCTGCAGCACTTTTGAAGGCTTTATTTTATTTTGTACAAGATGATAGATCTTGAAATAAGGTGCCTTTATGAATTCGGTATGAAACGGGGAATCCTATGATATATGTTTTTATGCGAAAACTTCGGGTTCATAAGATAGATAGCAATAAACGTAGGGGATCCCAAGCAAATACAATTTACTTAGTCTAGATGGTGCTTTGACTATTTTCATTCGAAATTAGATTATGTAGCATAAATTAATTGAAATCAAATCGAAACTTATTTATTGCTAGCCAGCTGGATCAGACGATTGAGGTCTGCTGAAAACATGCTAAGCAGAAATTTAGGAGTGCAAACATCCGTAAAGATAGGTTTTCTCAGTGTTTTCTCCTTTTAACTGCGAGTATGGTTTATAAACTATATGTATACTAAAATTATAGCCAGAAGCGGGTGTGGTATACAAACGTGTTAATTTTTGCTAATATCAAATAGCGGCTGTGGCTCATATACCACTAAAATAAAAATAAAATAAATACGATAAAAAAATCTTTTAAAATAAAGTATCGCCTCAGTAATATAAAATTAACGTGGTTTATGAACCACACCTGCAGTTAAAGTGTTAAAGAAGTACAAATGGATCCAATGTTGCAATCGTAATGGATCAATTTAAGCAACTACTACAAATCATCAAAGAACAATAGTCTCCTATGTAAACTTACGTGAAATACAATAAAGAAAAAGTTTGTTTCCTAATTTCCTATAGGTTCCGTGGGTTTCCCAACAAACCTACCAGTGTGTTTACATTTCTTTATCAATGCTCTAACGAAAGACACCTTGCTCGTGGGAATCGGTCAGCTTGCATATACTGAAATCTAGCCCCTTTGAACCTATGATTAAACTCATAGACCAGCACTTGTTGATGTTCGTTTTTATTCACTCGAGAGTCTGTCGTTGTTTCAACTAACATTTTACTCTTATTGATGCAAGACGAAAAATTCCATGATAATTCTGATAGAGAAATACAGAATGTTCGTTTTTATTCACTCGAGAGTCTGTCGTTGTTTCAACTAACATTTTACTCTTATTGATGCAAGACGAAAAATTCCGTGATAATTCTGATAGAGAAAAACAGAAATTTGAATGGTATGCAATACATTAGCAGTTTGCGATACATTAGCAGTTTTTACTCGATAAAATTGATTATGAAACGAAACCCGCAGGAATTTATGGACGAACCTAATATTTTCGTATCGCGAACACGAAGACTACTTCGTGTCATGCGAAGAAAATAATGCTACGAGTCAGAATTCTGCTCTGATTTCATGAGGCCGTGTACAGCCATTTTAATTCAAAAAACAAGGACAAGGTTTCGTTGTGGCTTCTCCGTCGTAGATTATATAGTATCCAGATTCGTCGCATTAAGACGAGCTGGTTCCGCCCGTATGTTGTTGCTGCGGGTATCCAGCATTACTTAACAGAGGACAAATGCAAACGTAGCGATAAAATAACCTCCAGATGTGTGACAATCGCGGATAAATGATAAAAGGTCAGAAAAGATGTCAGAAAATTCGATTACCTTGCAGTTTGTCTTCATTTTCCTACTTTTTTTACGCTCATAAAAGTAAAATAAAAAATTAATTTTCTTATAAACGTCTAGGAAATGTTTGCAGTTCTATTAACTTATGTTACTCGTACAGACTTGAACGTTCAACAGTACGTCAAATAATATCGTAAACTGTATCACTGGCAGGTATCAGGAATGCAGTCCCGTAATTTTTGTTGTAATTCAAGTTTTTCAAATCTAGTATACTTGGCGTATCGTTTTTGTCTTTAAAACAAAGTAGTGCAAGTATTTTTATTCTTACTTGGTGAAACTATGTAACAATGAATAAGGAAATAAAAAAGATGAATGAATTAAAAAATAAAAAAAATTAAATTTAGTAGCCAATGTAATTTTAGATTAGCACAATGTTGGCTGTTAATGCTTTTTATACGATGTGCTAATTTTATCTTGGTTAGGGGGTAACGGTGGCAGTTAATGAACATCTATCGAATAAAGAGAAGAATAAAAAAGCTTTATGTACTTGTAATAAAACAATAAAATATTTAACGGTTTAATAGGATATTTAAAGCAAATGTAAACATTTACATTTTTGTATTACGGTAAGTCCGGGATAGTTCGACCATCGGGAGGGACCAACCAGTATTGATATTTCAAAATAAAACAAATAAATTAGTTTATTATTATTATTCTCATACTGACAATTGTCGCAAAATCGTATATACATTATAAATTACATTTAAAGTTTTGTGCATACTAGAAAGTAAAACTAAAAAAAACTATTTCAAAACTAAACGGGTTAATACTAAAACTACCAAAACGGTCAAAAAGACCGACGTCTAATTTCTCATTGAAATTATATAAAAGAACGATTCAGTTTGAGGAATTTTTAATAATTTTCTGTGAAAAATAAAGGTAAAGAATATTCTTCGTACGTTATGTATTTTTTTAGAATACCTATCATTTTTATTTATTTTTTTTTTTGTATAAATAGGTGTACTTTAATCGTCGGCAGGTTTAATGTTAAACGTGCAACGCGTGGACGTTTTATACGGGATATTCCAAGCATGATATTTATATGGAAAATTTGAGAAAAAGTCATTTTTTAGTATTTTTCAAGGTCGGTCTCCCCCGTAATGGTACATCTTGATTAAAAAAATGAATAAATATTTTAATATGCTGCGAAGTATGATTTATATATTCTAAATTACTTATGCGCTGCTTCAATTTATTCAAAACAACAAAAATATAAAAAACCGACAATGCAATGGCTTCTTTCCAAAAAGTGGTCCAACTATCCCAGATTTACCCTGTATAACAAAATATTACAAAAACTTATCAATGCATTCCCAATTTAAGGTGCGTAATGTTCGTAAGTCTACTGTGTCTAATACGAAAGAAGAAATGCATTTCTGTATTTACAAAAAATGTTGGCCCTACAAGAAAAAATGGCTTCGATATGTTCCTGTGGATTTCAGCGATTAGAAAGGTTTAATATTTAATCTACGATTTTTCTTATAAAGTGCAGCAGAATCGTTTATGTTACTGAATGTTACAGTCTTCGATTTTACGACTTGTACAAGGTCAATTGTTCATAATGTATCGTTGGTTTAGGGATCGCCGTAGCCCCCTTGTGCCTTGACCTGCCCTACATTCATTGGTGTAAAGAGATTTGCGTGGTTCTAGAAATATTTTAGTCCATTTTTAAGTGCCAATAAGTAAGAAAACGAAACTTTATACGCAATTTTTTTATTCTTAATTTTTGTTTTATTTTGGTTCGTAGATTCGCCCCTTAAGATTTCTTTCAAGAATTGCCTAACACTCTCTATACTTATGAGAAGCGCAGGAAGCGTCTACGCAACAGAACCGGTTCATCTGCGTAGAATCTAACTAAGAGGTAATTACAAAGCAATCGTTCTGATAACCGCCTGCCAAATAATGTGTTTGTTCAGCGATTCGATTTATTTATAAACCAGTATGCCGGGGCAGGTAATGATACGTTAGCAAGGTATTAATTGATTACGGTTAATCAAGGTTACGAGGTACTAATTTGGTACTGATTGGAAACGATACTATCAATGGTTGCTACTGATTATTAATTATTTTTGTGGTTAATATTAATAGTCCTTAACGCTTAATAATATACGTTATTATCATTGTGCCTGGTGGACACTAATTGCTGTTTAAACGCTTAAAATTGTTCGAATTTAGAAAGTACAAAGAATCATAGAAAATATGGATATTCAGAGTTACAATTTAATAATACTTCCCACGATATAATAAACACATTTAATAAATTTAGTAGATATTCTCGTGTTCAAAAGGTAGCAGAGTTATAATCAGATAACAATTTCCCACGCAACTAAATAAGATTATGTACAATAATTAAATTTTCTTAGGTGCGCAGAACCGAGGAGTTAAGATTAAGTCACGTTATTCTTAGTTCGCTAAATCTCATTAGCATCATAACGACTTCTGACTCTGCGTCTAAACTACAATAAAGATAGTGCGGTTATATTATCAGTTCATTCCGTAAGTAACGTCGTTTGTTCAGTCGATCTTGAATGTACTAAAAAAATATCGCTTTGTCAATTTGTTCTAAATAACAAACCGTATTACTACTAATATTCTTTCTGTTATTTCTTTTTCTTATACTTAAGCTTACTTTAATTAATTTTATTCTTTCTAATCTTTAACGTTACATCATCGATAGACTGCGGATGTTTACACAAATGCATATTTTTATAGAAAATAGGTAAAGAAATGGAACTGAGACAGAAATTTGTTTTGTCATTAGAGAATTCTAGAAGTACATTTTTCATTTTGCATACTTTTGCATGATGGATATTTTGTGTATATTATTTATGTTGTTTATTTANTATACTTATGAGAAGCGCAGGAAGCGTCTACGCAACAGAACCGGTTCATCTGCGTAGAATCTAACTAAGAGGTAATTACAAAGCAATCGTTCTGATAACCGCCTGCCAAATAATGTGTTTGTTCAGCGATTCGATTTATTTATAAACCAGTATGCCGGGGCAGGTAATGATACGTTAGCAAGGTATTAATTGATTACGGTTAATCAAGGTTACGAGGTACTAATTTGGTACTGATTGGAAACGATACTATCAATGGTTGCTACTGATTATTAATTATTTTTGTGGTTAATATTAATAGTCCTTAACGCTTAATAATATACGTTATTATCATTGTGCCTGGTGGACACTAATTGCTGTTTAAACGCTTAAAATTGTTCGAATTTAGAAAGTACAAAGAATCATAGAAAATATGGATATTCAGAGTTACAATTTAATAATACTTCCCACGATATAATAAACACATTTAATAAATTTAGTAGATATTCTCGTGTTCAAAAGGTAGCAGAGTTATAATCAGATAACAATTTCCCACGCAACTAAATAAGATTATGTACAATAATTAAATTTTCTTAGGTGCGCAGAACCGAGGAGTTAAGATTAAGTCACGTTATTCTTAGTTCGCTAAATCTCATTAGCATCATAACGACTTCTGACTCTGCGTCTAAACTACAATAAAGATAGTGCGGTTATATTATCAGTTCATTCCGTAAGTAACGTCGTTTGTTCAGTCGATCTTGAATGTACTAAAAAAATATCGCTTTGTCAATTTGTTCTAAATAACAAACCGTATTACTACTAATATTCTTTCTGTTATTTCTTTTTCTTATACTTAAGCTTACTTTAATTAATTTTATTCTTTCTAATCTTTAACGTTACATCATCGATAGACTGCGGATGTTTACACAAATGCATATTTTTATAGAAAATAGGTAAAGAAATGGAACTGAGACAGAAATTTGTTTTGTCATTAGAGAATTCTAGAAGTACATTTTTCATTTTGCATACTTTTGCATGATGGATATTTTGTGTATATTATTTATGTTGTTTATTTATTACATATATTTTATTGTTTATTACATATTTGGTTCATTGGTCGCTACATTTAAAATCAGGCTGTAAAACAATTAAAGATGTATATAAAAAATATTCTCTTTTTCAAGCGACTTAAGGCTTTATAACCAAATTAAATTCTCCATAGCATCACTTTTTTCAATCCACAGCAACGTTGCTAATAATTATTATATACAGTTGATGCGACGTTAAAACTTTAAGCAGACACAAAAGTGTTATTAATAATAATAATAATTGTTTCTCGGAATCACAAACGTTCGCTCATTTTGCGCATATTAAATGCATATACTATTTTGCATATTACGACATATTATAGGTGCCTGCATAAACATCCGCAGTCTAATCATCAAACTGAAAAATGGGTGGGTTGATTATGGTTTATCAGTACGATAAAAATTATCGTTTCTAAATGTTAAAAGGTACTACTAACATTTATTTTTGACTTCTAAAATGTCTGCACTGTATATGATATAAATGTTTTCAATTACATTTACTGGATGCTCTTATTTTAATTAATGCAAATATTGTGCTTTATTGCCGTTCATTTTCTAAATTTCTTTTAAAATAAAAAATATCACTACGCACATATTAGATGTTCTATTTAAATTATAGGAAGAATTGTCTTTGATAAATACGTTTAATAAATAAGATATTAATGTTTATTATTTTATATTGAAATTAATATAAAATTAATATTGAAATTAATATTGAAATTAATATAAAATTAATATAGAATTAATATTGAAATTAATATAAAATTAATATAAAATTAATATAAAATTAATATTAAAATTAATCTAAAATTAATATTAAAATTAATATTGAAATTAATATTAGAATTAATATAGAATTAATATTGAAATTAATATTGAAATTTATATTGAAATTAATATAAAATTAATATTGAAATTAATGAAGTGTCGCTATTTTTGCTCCCAGTATAATTTTTGCCACGAGATAACGCAGCTCGAAAAGTTCCCTACGTTCGGAATATATTTCACGTTCCATTCCCGTAAGTTTCAAGGATCACGAAACCTCTCGATTATGTATCGGGGCTGTTACCTTAAGCATCCTAATTGACTTAAAGTACAGGTTGCATGTAAATTGCATGTAAAAAGCGTATAAAACCAGAACAGCGTAAAATAAGAGCTTGTACACTGCCTACCGATCGAAGATCGTCCGGTTTGGGAAACATAACGACGAATTACCCTCAATGTTGCTTAACTACACGCCGCTCGCGCTGTTTCAGTTCTCGTAACGAGTTTATAAAGTAACCAGGTTTCTCGATTCGAATAAATGTGCTGCAAATGGTAGACAGAGCAATACCGATGGGACATGTTACATGTTACGCGCAAAATATTGCATTAAGCCATAAGTAATGTCGCTTTTTCTACAAATTTTAATAGACTGTTTCGATAAAAAAAAGCGTTTATTTATTCCAATATAATGATCTGTATTAAATTTAAAAATTTAAGCTTTGATTCGAAAAATATATTCTTATGTGTTCCTGAATGGTTTTTAAACCTGACGGACATTCAAAGCGAGATTCGTAACCGAGATAAAGATTCCTGTTTAAAAATTCTTTTTTTAATCAAGACTGACATTTTCTAACGTTCGGAGCTTTGCTACTATACAGAGTGTTCCAAAAATGGTATAATCCTCAGAAAGGGGTAAGGCCTGAGGTGATTTTAAGCAATTTTTACTTAAGCGGAAATATTGGTTGCGGCTTTGTTAAAAGTAAATAAAGGTATAGGTCAATCCTTTGTAAACGGAAGGCATAGGTCAATCATAGAGCACACTTCTCGTTGATAACTCGCTAATAAAGCAAAATTTAATATTTTCGTCGATGAAAAATATGTTTCAAATCACTCGAAGTATTATCTCTTTCCGAGAATTACTCAATTTCTAGGACACTCTGTATACACTGCAAATATTCCTTGTCGCCGTAAGCACACAACTATCTTTCCTAAATTCATAGGGTAAATCCAGGATAGTTCGACCACCGGGAGAGACCGACCAGTATTAATATCGCAAAATAAAACAAATAAACCGGCTTATCATTATTCTCCTACTGACAGCTGTCGCGAAACCGTATATATATTATAAATTACATTTAAAGTTTTGTGCAAACTAGAATATAAAATTAAAAAAAACTATTTCGAAACCTCCGCAAGCGAGGATTGAGTTAACCCTTTCGCTATGAAGAGGGATATACGCCTATGAAAATTGAATAGTCATCTGATAAAAGCGTGCATAGACGCGTGCATAGACAGAATTGAAAGAGCTCTTGTTATACTAATCGATACCAAAGAATTATTTATATTTTCATTTACATATGATCCGCCATCATTTATTAAACAATATACTTAAATTTTTCTATGTATATTTTTGCTGATATAACAATTTTAACAAACATTTTTGTTGATATAACAATTTGAACAAACATTTTTGTTGATATAACAAAAATATACATAGAAAAATTTAAGTATATTGTTTAATAAATGATGGCGGATCATATGTAAATGAAAATATAAATAATTCTTTGGTATCGATTAGTATAACAAGAGCTCTTTCAATTCTGAGAACATCGTAGTGAAAGGGTGAAATGTATAAGGTGCATTTGTTTCACGATAGATGCTCTAAGCATGGGAATATTTGTGATATATGTGAAAAATGTTAGTAGAAGCAACATACCAACTAATTTTCTCTTGTATTATATTTTGTATAAGCTATATTTTTTGGTATTTTTATTTCTTTTTTAATTATAATAGGTGAACGCTCTAACCCGAATATACGTGTGAAACCATCCATTCGGAATGTTGGTATTTCTAGATTAAAAAACGAAATAAATATTTTAATATGTCGCGAAGTATGATTTATATATATTCTAAATTACTTATGCGCTACTTTAATTTGCCTAAAAGAACAAAAATGTAAAAAACCAACGATACAGTGACTTCTTTCCAAAAAGTGGTCCAACTATCCCGAACTTACCCTATAACGTTGTATGATATGCCTCTGATACTTTTTTGAAACATTAACTTTCATTGTCATTGATAATTTATCATTGGAAAAATAATCAATAATGCATTAAACATGTGACTAGTGGAATTGTAATGTAAATAATGAATTAGTGTTTGGACAGTCTGTACATGGTATAAATGACAATGCAGTGTAAAACTAGTGCGAAGAAAAAACAGTATTGCTTATAACTAAACTCAATACGTATCTGTTCAATGATTAATTATAATGAGTTACTTCTACTTTTTTTTTACAGAGTTACCGCTTTAAAGTTCTGCTATCGAAAGTTCTGAAACCAGCAGAACTTTTGCACTCGCTTAATATTTTACGACGGTATAAGCCACCGTTAACTTACTTCTTAAAAATAAGAAAAAGTAATTCTTCTTGGAAAATTTGTAACGATAATATTTTTTTTCATCATTTTTATGGAATATACATATCCTTAGCAATATAATAAATTAACATGTAATTTTTTTTATCAACAATAGTTTATATTTCTAATTTGATGATTCATATTATTTTTGCGCTAAATGATACAAGTTACCTTTAACAAGGATGAGAAAAGCGATTTACTATAATTTTATCCTAATATAGATTTACAAAACCACACATAAAGCTATGATCTAAAACTGGAAATCTTCGTAACGTACTTATAGACTTATTTATGTTCCTTTTGCTTGAAATTTGTAGATTATTTCCCCTATTTTACTATATCATCTGTATTTATAATATTTGTTTTATTTTTGCATTGATTTGATATATTTAACCCTTAACCGTTTGAGTGCCAAGGAGCGATTTTCCGCCTTTTCTGTTTCGTTCGAAAAGTGCCAGCGTTCTCGGTTTCTGTCGATGCGCGACTTTACGGCTACAAAATATTTAAATAACATTTTTATATTATTTAAACACGCTGATATCTATACTTATGCTCGGAAAGATGTCAGAACCACACTGAATTCAAAAAATTACAACTTACTTAAGAGCAGAAAACAGCGCAAAAGCGTTCCTTGGCATTTTTAATCGGAGAATAAGACAAGCGCTATCGTGCCGCTTGGCATTTTTAGAGAGGGAATAAGACGAGCGAAAAAGCGCTCCTTGGCACTTTTGGACGGGAAAACAGGAAAGACACGTGGCACTTAAACGGTTAAGCGCATTTTGAGCCACTGCAGCCCTAAGCAACTTTAAACTAAATATCGGTTAACCAATTAACTGCGCCCGACGTGTATACACGTCAATCCAAATTTTTATTTCGGTGCGGTTCACGTGTATACACAACGCGCGAAATAAAAAATTACCATTCGATATAAAAACTCCTTTCAGTAAGATATAATACAAGTATCATTTAGTGATATGTTTCCTTTATATTATCGGTAAACCTATAATTAATTTAAAACAAAAATTAGGTTAAATTCTTTGGTATAGATGTTATTCACCGTACAATGTACTCCCTCCTTCCGGAAATATGATATACATTTCGCGATTTTTGTTGTCCGGAAATATAGTATACATTTGCAAAAAAAAATACAATAAAACTAAAAATTAACACGACAAGTATATTATATTAACTTTTTTAGAAAAACTATAATTAAAAAGGAATAATTTTGTTACAATACTCCCTAAATTTAATTAAAATATGATTTGGCCTTATTGTACGCTTCTTTGGAACATAAATATTTTCCAGCTAGTCACCCTGTTTTAACTTGTTCTCTTTCATGTGCTGTAATCATTTTTCTAAGATACCATCACGTTGTTCCGTGGTCAATTGTTTATATTTGGAATCTCTTCTTTTTAAGTTTATCAATTCTTCTTCGGAATTTTCCATATTGATTTTGCAGCGGTACCAATTTTATTTATCATAAAAGAAACTTAAGTTTTAAACCAAGAAGAACATGACACGTGTCAATTATATTAGGTTATATTACTTTTAATATATACTATAATAATATAATGAATGTTGTCATTTGTTTTCTATATTCACGATAATCTACGATTTTTTTTTAAATGTATATTTCCGGACGGAGGGAGTATTACTTTTTACAAAATGAGTTGATTATTTTCCACGATGCATCGGGTGTTCGCCGTATTGTTTTCTGTATTTTACTGTGTATATCGAGTATTCCCCGATAACAGTTGCAATAATATAAATAAAACGAGCAAACTATGAAGGCCCTTAGTAATTTCTGGTTTGTTGCAACAACATGATACTTGTATGATTAAAAAAAATGTTTTGCTTGGAGTTTTTACCTATTTCCTCTGTTATTATCAAAAGAAAATAAAAGGTAAAGTGGTGTAAAAATGAGTTAAAAAAATAATTCTTAAATTTCTTTTCTTTAATTTCTCCTGTTTATGAAGTTTATTATTTCTTGGCAATTTTTAAGCTTTCAATAACAATATCTTTTTCAACGATGAATTGTAAATTTTTTTATCCAATAATAGTGTAGTCCTTATCGTTTTGCTCTGATTTTTTCATAAAATTTATTATTGAAACATTTGTATTGCGTTCGACGTGTATACTCGTCATCCTTTGATTTTAATTACGCACACCGTGAGGGACTTTTAAAAACAAATTCCGCAGTTAACTGGTTAATATATAAAGATTCATATAATTTTTTATTATTTTTTATTACTGTGTTTGTTTACAAATAAAATTGATTTCCATATACCAATTCGATAAACGTACATATATCTATCGAACCAAATATATCTAAAATTGAAAATTCACTTATGCTTTAGTGTATAATTCAATTTTCAACAAAAACTAATGTACGCCATTTCTGGTCCTATCGATCAGTCATTTTAAGGTTGTGTTTTGTAAAAAAATTATATTTATTAGTTTATCGAAATACTGCTTTCAAAAAGAAATTATGGAGTCAATTTTTAGAAAAAAATATCTTGGTTGAAAAATAAATGAACGTAGCTTTACCTTGAATACTGTTAAACGGGGATGTCGTTTGAATTATAATTGAGTTATAATAGTAAATTATTATACCAACAATGTCGTTGAAATTACATGTAGATTATGTAATTGTACTGGAATTTTTGAAATAGTGAATGTTTCCTTGATAGCGAGTAGTAGTCGTTTCATGAGATGACCTTTTTACTATTTTTAGCGATGTATTTTCAGTATTTATGATGCTATTACAAAGAGAAACATAATACTCTTAAAACAATGCTTTTAAACAATAATTACATCTTTATTTGTAGCGTTTAATTTGACAAGTTATTTTTAGTACCTTGATATATCAAGAATAAAGGTAACATTGAAGAAAATAAAATGTAATAACAAAAATAAAAAATATAAAATCAATTAGTGTAATATTTTTTATAAGTCACGTTACATAAATTATGGAGTATTATTAAAGTTATTATTAAATTAATAGTATTAAATTATAAGTATTATTAAATTAACTATTTAATAAACAAATAAAAAGAACAATATAAACTATTAAATTTAGTAGCAAAATTAGTAGTAAAAATGTAATTATAAAATGAAACAGTTATATTTAAATTGTAATTAATTAAGACAAATAAAGCAATGTATTAAAATTTTTTCTAGCAGTACACATATAAGAATTTCTTACGCAAAACTTAATATTGATAAATTAATATTGATAAAAGTAGCAATTTTCCAATTCTTCTATACCTTACACTAATTATAATTTAATAAAGATGTAAGAACGAAATTGAAATATTAAATGTAGAAATATAAAAATTATTTTCTTTCCCATCAAAGTTTATTTTATTTCCACGAATTTTGTTAATTAACAACATTCACTATAATTAGTTTTTACCAACTAAAGTATTAAATATTTGTTATTACTATCTTTTATTGTTATAACAATTTTTTATTGTTATAACTTGGATATCAGTTGGTATCATTTCGACGTTCTTCTTGCTTTGAAATATATATTTTTTAATGAAATAATATTGTTCTTATTTTATTGCAGGAATTATACAAAAAATGTATTAAATTATGAATTTATATATAATACATTTTATTATATTTATTATATTGTCCTTTGTGAAATACATTTACAGCTATAAAGACTATTTAAACAATTTACCTTCGTTTATTCAAAGTGAACGTAAAACGGGTGCGAATAGTATGCAAATGGTGTACAAAAGTATGTTGGAAATGCAACAGTTGCAAGAATATTAAACGATACATACAATGATTTCAATTTAGAAGTTAGAAGTTATTCAGAATAGAAGCAATAATATATTCATATTTTATCATTAAACTACTTCCATTTATTTTTATAAAATGATTTTACGACTCTTTCCTTTTTCGTTCTAAATACATATTACGTTATTGTAACGCCTGTTTTAAATCGACTGAAACAATGTTAACCTTTTATTTTTACAACACGTCTTTTATTATTTCCTATTTTTATTCTTTATTGTTTACCTCATACCGATGTTAAAATTCAAAACTATAGCAATATTATTTACATAGTTCGAGACTATTTATAATAGTTCATAATTATACATACAAACTGTAATGAATTATATAGGAAATACAATTCATTGATTTGATTATTAATAGTATTAGACATGAAAAGTTATTTGATCTTCATATCACACCAGAGATAATAAGTCGATTTCAATTTGTATCACTATGAACGGTATTATACAAGTGAAAAGTAATAGTTGTGCGTTATCTTGCATTTTTTTAATAAAAATATTTAATTATTTGAATAAAATGTATGTAAATATTAAATATAATATTATAGAAACATGTTATATTATTAAAACAATCATTTAGCGAGAACGCAGACACCTAGTTTCAAATTAAAAATGTATCGTACGGTTACAAGAATACTATTTTTGTTCACTTTAAAGAATTTTTTAAGGTGAATTAGAAAGAGAGTTCTCAAGATTTTTATTTCAATAATATCCAATAATATTTGAACCAAATATATTCAATAATATTGAAATCAAAATCTTAACAATATTATCTAAATAATAATAATCTTAGTAATATCCAATAACATTTAAATCAAATATATTCAATAATATTGAAATAAAAATCTTAATAATATTATCTTAATAATAATAATAATAATAATTTTAATAATATCCAATAACATTTAAATCAAATATATTCAATAATATTGAAATAAAAATCTTAAGAGAACTTTCTTTCTAATTTATCTTAAAAAATTTCTTTCGAGTGAATAAAAATATTATTCTTGTAACCGTACAATACATTGATAATTAAAAATTTTATTTAAAAGAAATATTTAAATTTCTTTTAAATTTCTTTTTAAATTTCTTTTAAATTTCTTTTAAAATTTTATTTAAAAGAAATATTTAAGATGAATTAAAAAGAGAGTTCTAAGGATTTCGATTTAAATATATGTTCAATACATTGCCCACGACAATCCAACAAAAAGTACAAACGAAAGTTATTGAACACTTTTTTTTTATACATTTATATATACCGCCATTATACAGACCTTCAAAAATATTCGTGAAAATCACAAATCAATCTTTTGTATCAAGTATATTTTCAAAGTCGATCTCCTCGATCGAACTCTTAAGTAAAAAAATTACTCTGTTCAATTATTTAATTGCAGCTTGCAACGGTTGCGAAACAGTTTCGTAACGAACACTTCGGCAATCCTTCGTTTGTCGCGCAGCAATAATTTATACGACCGAATACATGATAACCTGAAATATAGGCGGTCGACTTTTTCAAGCCGCACAACTCGTATCCCCATTCTTTTTCTGTTTCGAACGGGCTATAAAATATGAATTCTCGATTGAAGGTTCGTCAGAACCGAGAGCTTTTTCATCCTCGATGTTGAGGACTCCCTGTCGAGAGATTCGCTCGTGAGAAGTTATAATCATAGAGAAACTCGGCAATATTTCTCCTCGATAAACGGCTATTTCTCTTTGCCTTGTTGGAAGACTCATACGAGTGTCTCAATAAATCAACAACCAATCGATACTCATATTCGATTGACTTAAAAGCGTCTGCTTCTTTTCAAACGGCCATTCGAAACGACGGAAATGAAAAAGTTGTTCTGTCCGGTGATGTACTCCTTTGTATGATTTATCTGCCTTTCATGTTATTCAATTTCGCGGTTATGTTGTATAATTTATTCCATAATTTACCTTCTTCTTTTATTTCAGTACGTGACGTCCAACATCAAATTCATTTCTTAGAATCACGATGAAGACGTACATGACTGCATAAAAGTTTCGGGTCATGCGTCATTCGGTACAAACTAACCAGTGTATAATTAGGGTTCAACAAGTTCAAACTGAAATCATTTCATAGCTTATAAACTGCAAGCAGATGAATTGTATTAGCTGCTGGAAAAAGTTCGTCCTGTTTTTTGCTAGATATAAATTCAAATTGAATTTCTAGTAGTATTTTGTATGAATAATATAGCAACGATGGTATCATTAGAAGAATTTTAATTAAAATTTTAGTCCATTTAGTTAGTATACACTGTTTGTACTTTTTATTTCAATGTTACGTTGTCTTTCTAAGAACTTGACGCTGAACTTCGTACCTCGGATCATGTTTTTGTACATAGTAACATTTATTACTTATTTGATGACTTTCATGACGCAACGATTAAAAATAAAAATAGTGAAACGTTTCGTGCATTATTCGATGTATTAGGTTATCCTATAAGTAACGTCGTTTCTCGACACTAATTTTTATTACGAAATATTAAGACATACATTTACATTTAATATATCGACCATTACTTTTCATAATATTTTAAAAGATATAAATGGAATATTCGTAATGTAAGCAAAAAGTAACACGTTGGAAAAAAATAAATGCTGAGTATAGTGAGCAATAATCTGGACTGCGAATCTTTATGCAAGTTCACGAATTTATTAAGTTAATTGAAAAGGATAGAAGCTATTAGGTTATCCCATAAGTAACGTCGTTCCTCGACGTTAATTTTTATTACAAAATATTAAGACATACATTTATTTTTAATCATCGATGTATCGATCATTACTTTTCACGATTTTTTCCCGTCTGTAAAGTAATTTGATGGTTTATTTTTCAAAAAAATGTTGCATGTTTTTAACTTTTTCTAAGGTTGTCTTTACTGTGTGTGATACAGCGTTTAAGAAACTAAATATTACAATTGGAAATTGATGCCACGTTCGCCACAACCAATTACTAGGTATTCCAATTATTATATTTTTTAATTGACAACAAAAATTCTACAGTAATGGACATTTAAAATAAGCATTGAAGAAGATTTTTAGGTAAAAGCATCCCAAATTTTTTGAAGATAGAAAACAATGGTCAATACAGTCATGACTAAAAATGAATGCAAATATTAATATCTTACAGTGAAAATTAGCGTCAAGGAACGACATTATTTATGGGATGACCTAATATACTGATAAAAATTACAAATTGTCATATTCTTATTAATTGTATGCCCGGTGTCAAGAGGTTAAATAAGTGTTGAAAATTCATACTTGTATTTCATGAGTTTAACCTTGGAATACAGCAGTAAATGCAGCAAAATGAATTTGTAATGTTTGCGAGGAACGTTTTGTTATTAAAAGGACAGCACACAAAAATGGTTTAAGCGTAATTTAAACTCGTGAAAATTCAACCTGTATTTGTTAACTCTATATTGCATAATTTTTTTAATTTTGAAAGAAAATGCGTGAACTCTCACAAGTGATAATAATAAGAAATTAGGAACGATGGAGTTTCTTCTCTTTAAAAAATTTATCTAGGGAAATATTACAAAAGACAGGTTATGTATTATTAATGATAAATTAGTTACATCACACCAAATGTCAATTGTAATAAAAATAATTTAAAATAAACAATATGTTGCATATTTGCAACAAAATGCAACAAAGGGTTAATAGAGAGAGTGTCTTTCTTTTACATGACAACGCATAACCTCGCATTGCTTCCCTGCTTCGCCAAAAAATAAAGAACATCGGATGGGAAGATTCTCCATATTCTTTTTATAGCTTGAACCTATTTCCTGTGATTATAACTTGTTTTTTTGTTTGTTACAAACTTTTTTGCATATAACGACGACGAGCTCAAAACAGCAGTTGATTCATCTTTTGCAAGCAAAATTCGTATCGGTTAAAAAATATTAGAGAAAAATTATAGAAATGAATAACGATGATTTTGTTAAATAAAATTGTGATTCAGGAAAATACTGATTCCTTAAATTTTGTACTTTAAATCCGCACGAATTTTTTCCAACACCTAATAAAAATATTTTATTTTAAATGCTAGGAATTTTTAACTCTCATTCACCGTTCGTGGGAAAATTCACCCATTCTCTATTTCTAGGTACTGTAAAATGTCCGGTTTTTTCGCCGGATTGTATTGTAATTCGATGTGTTTGTTTAAAATAAGAGATTACGAGTGAAAGAGAACTTGTTGATTTTCTTTAAATTTCCTCTATAATATTAATAGAGTAAATTAAAAGTTAACATTATTTGTGTAACTATTTGTAAGGAGCGTATGAAGCAAAGGCAGTCAGTGCACAGGCAATGTAGAACTGTAGCACCCCCAATTTTTCTCTATATAATTTATTATAGATATACTATTAATAATAAATTAATACATTAATATTAATATATTGTTATTATTAGTATAATATATATCATATGTAATTACACATATAATATATTAATTATATAATAAATAAATATAATATATTATTATTAATATTATTAATATCAATAATTATTATATTATATTTATTAATTATTATATAATAATAATATTAATAATAATATATTATATTTATTTGTTAAGTAAATATTGCNTTATTAATAATAAATTAATACATTAATATTAATATATTGTTATTATTAGTATAATATATATCATATGTAATTACACATATAATATATTAATTATATAATAAATAAATATAATATATTATTATTAATATTATTAATATCAATAATTATTATATTATATTTATTAATTATTATATAATAATAATATTAATAATAATATATTATATTTATTTGTTAAGTAAATATTGTAAACATTTATAAATAAATTAATAAATATATTTTTGTATATAATTAATATTAATATGTTATTATTATTATTATTATTATTATTTAGTATTATTAATATTAATTATATATAAAAATATATTTATTAATTTATTTATAAATGTTTGTAATATTTAATTTTATCATCAACAATCCTAAACAATTTTCTTATTTCGTATAAAAAATAATAAAAATCGATGTTGTATCACCTAGGAGGATGTTGCCACGCGCGCAAACATATACACGTCCAAATGAAATGTGAGCTATCAGCATTGTTTATATGCAAAACAATATTTTTTCATGTTTCATTTACTTTTAATGTTCATAATAATTTTTATATCTCATCCAAACACGTATTCACTGTATTTACAGCGTGTATGTACATTTCAAAAGTTGCGCCCCGAAAATTTTAAACCAGGAGCCACCACTGATATAAAAGATTAATAAATTACAAGATAAGGTGAGGAAGGCTATACGTCTATTACGTATACGCGTGATAATTGTAAATAGTATGAAGAAATTAAATACTATAACGTTCATACGTATAATCGCTCATTTTACATCACCGCGCTCGTGCTTTTCTAAATCTCATGCATATTTATAAAGGAAGTAAAATGCGGGATCGACGGTCGTAACTCAATTATTCAACAAGCACGCCTAAATTAAAAATACACGTAATACTGTTTAAGCTGTCGATGCTGCTGTTACTCGATAGCTATCGCGTTATTTAGCACCTTGTATTAATCTTACTCTTATTTATCAATATATCCGAAGTACGTCATGTTCGCGAAAGTCGCTCGATACGAATAATTACGTTGCTTAACGAGTTTGACGTATTAGTTTCGTTTCTATTTTCATTGGTACAATAATAAACGAGTATTCTTTGTTAATTGTCATGGAACAACGAGTTTTATTATCGAAACAATCACCGTTATTCGATCAAATGCTCTTGTCACAAATGTAATGACATCGATTAAAATCTATTCTCGTAAATGGAAGCTATGTTTCGGTACTTTAACAAAATTTGTGGGTGTCAATCGAGTAGAATTTACGTAACTTTGTAAAAATGCTTAATTTTTTTAATAACATATCTACAAAAATAATTCATCCCCCTGTAAATGATTATGATTATTCGAATCATTTATACAAGTACTATTTCTTTAGCGTTACACTTTATTTTTTATTACCTTTTAATAATTGTAATTTTAATACTATTTAATCTTAATTAAATTTTTTTAATTTATCTAATTTCGAGTTTAGTTCGTTAAATATTAGGTTTATTAAATAGAAGCGAGGAAATAGAAAATAAAAAAATGGTATTAATAATTTCTGTAACATTGAAATAAGAGTTTATATTTTTAAATTGTTCGTAAATATTATTATCTTACTAATATATTATTTTACTCTATTATTATAAACTATTATCTTATTATATACTATTTTACTCTATTATTATAAACTATTATCTTATTATACACTATCTTACTCACATATCTTAAATTAAAGCTTGAATAAAATTATGAATAAAATTTCCACTTCACGTACCCTTCGAAAAGAACAGTTTAGTAACTCTTAATCCTTTTCCATTGCTTTTTATTTACCTAATACCAAGACCCGAGTATACGACGATTGATTCTTAAATCAATCTCACAGTAAGTAAGCTCGGGGGAAAGAAGTACTGATTGAGGAAATAGGTTTATCTTAACCGTATTACATTATATTGGTATCTCTGTTCATATCTATACACGTAACAATTATTACCGCACAAATACTTTTTTACCAAATACTTGTACAGTTTCCTACTTCTCTGACTTACTGCTTATCCGACTAGCTCGAAAGTAAGTTCCGTTTACATAATTCGCATAAGATTACAATTTCTTGAACCAAAATTAATACCAAAACGTGCAAGAACAAAAATTTTCTAATCTTTCGTCCCCAAAAGTGACTGAAATCGTGCGATACTAGTTTTGCTATCAAAAAGCTGCCTCTCTAAAAGAACAGAGGCCGCGATGCAAAATAAAAACTACGGACCGCCAAACTCAGAGGTCGGCAACACATAAGAACAAAAGTGTTATCGTAAAAAGAAGTGTTTTCTTAGTTTCGCGTAGCTGAAAATTTTCGAGTACCATACTACGGCTGTCAGACGTACGGCTGTTACTAGCAGCTCGCAGAGTACCGGTACTCCGCTCCTAACGACTCTTCGAAACGAGGAGGATCGATCGAGGTACCGGTGGTCCGCACGTGCGCACAACACGCCTCTTCTTTCCCATTTCTACCCCTCAATTTTCCCTTCGTCTCTTTATTACTTTTCTTTCCCCTATCTTTACCACCGTCCCTGTATCCTATTCTCCTTTTACTTCCCCCTTTTTATCTCCTTTTCTCGATGCTTTTTCTAGTCCTATTTACCACTCTCTCTTTCTCCTCGTCCTCCGATATCATTATCTATTCCCTTTCACGGCGACTGTTCCTCTCCCTGTCGCTCCTGTTACAACGCGTCCTACACCGCATCGAGGTAAACCCACCCTGCTAGCTTCCACGTACCACCACCCACGTATCCGTGTACCAATCACCCACGTGCGTGCATGAGAGCACGCGAACGCGTGTGCGTACAGAAAATTCGATGCATAAGTCGGCATGGTTGAGCGTATACGCGTACGTACAACCCGCGAGCGATGGGATCGAGTTTGACTTAAATTTCATCGATGTTATCCAGTCACTTTTACTCGTGTCCAGCCACGCATTCACTTACGTGTACGTAGCCAACGCATACACGTCGATTTATGTATGTATCTACGAGGCCAGCCAGCAAATGTTTCCACGCTCGCGAATATACCAACACCGCCAACGCGAAATCGAATAACTCGCGCGACACGTCTTTGCGCACATGTCATCCGTTCGTCGACCCTTTTCTTGAAATACACACGAGTGGATAGTTTCCTTTTTTTTTTTTCATAAGAAAGAGAAAGATTAATCCCTCTCGGGGATGGTGGCCGCGTTAAAAACCGTGGCGTCAGAAGATAGGATATTCGTATTTCGCAAGTCACTTGACCTTCGTACGCGCACGTGTCTCGTGTGGACATTGAACCTTTTTCGCTGGATACTCCCCTTGTCCAGATTTCGCTGTGATAAGGGAACGAGGAATTTCATAAATTTTACAAAAAGTCCCTCGGTTTGTTCGCGCTGAGGGCTTACTTGAGAAATTATTGCACTCCCCGTGAGAAATGTATGCAGTGCTGAAAGGAATGCATCAATATTTTATGCGACTTTAGTGTATATTGTGTGTATGATACAATGCGTGTTGATTTATGAAGCTCTCGTCGATGGATAACATCGGTGAGGAAAGGTTGATGCGAAAATTTTAGAAATTCATGCAGTGGGTGATCAAATTGTTACGACCACTTGGAAATAGTTACTTATTCAAACTTTGAGCAAGAATGGAATTGAAAGTACGCTTGAAATAACATCCTTTTTCAGTACAAAAATTATTCTTAGACTTTCAATAATGCATAACGATGATGATTTTATCTACTACAAATTATTTAAAAATTGTTAACATATATATTATGATTCGTTGAATTAAATTTGAAGCTAGTAAATGTATACGAAAGATATGATAAGTACACACGCTACTACTTAATAATGTTAAAACGAGTAACAATCAAGGAAAACACAAGTGAACAAAGACACTCATAAATGACTAGTATCATGTCACACAATTTGCATATGAACAGTGACAGCATAAAATGTTAGCCTATTACAAATATACCTCTTATCGTACATTAACCAAGTAAAACAGCATCGCCAACAAATCAAAATATAGTCAAACAGCCTGACTAAATGTCAAGAATAAAAAAGTGTACCTACATGTTCTTATTATCCAAGACATAATATTACTAAAAATATAAAATATGTAACTCCTTCGTCTGATCGTAATAATATAATCACTCACTGTAAGTACGTACCAGTGTATGTAAGTATTTGCCCGAACAATTTTTTATTTTCTTTTATTCTTTCTGTTTCATTCGAAAGCGTGAAGAATTAAAAATAAGTGAACTATTTTTCTTCACAATAATTATGTACGTATAGCAGTATATCTGCAACATTTTTTAATCAAGTATTTGTTTTATATTAATGTATTTCTATGGTTACATTTTGATGGGAAAATATGAGCGGTTCGTTAATTTGCTAGATTCATCTTGCAAAAAAATTTAATCAATGTTATCTTTCTACAGCTTTTCAAGTCAGCGTGTATTTTATCTGATATATTAAAAGAACGGACTACGAAAAACAGNGTACCAGTGTATGTAAGTATTTGCCCGAACAATTTTTTATTTTCTTTTATTCTTTCTGTTTCATTCGAAAGCGTGAAGAATTAAAAATAAGTGAACTATTTTTCTTCACAATAATTATGTACGTATAGCAGTATATCTGCAACATTTTTTAATCAAGTATTTGTTTTATATTAATGTATTTCTATGGTTACATTTTGATGGGAAAATATGAGCGGTTCGTTAATTTGCTAGATTCATCTTGCAAAAAAATTTAATCAATGTTATCTTTCTACAGCTTTTCAAGTTAGCGTGTATTTTATCTGATATATTAAAAGAACGGACTACGAAAAACAGAAATTAAGTTCTCCAATTAAAGGAGAAAAGTTTTGATCGATGTTACGTCGGAATGAAATGTTTCTCTTACTTGAAACACAAAATTTTGTTTAATTACACATTGTGAAGGAATAAAGTAATATGTCACAACGAATTCAAATATTTACTTGGAGTAACAAGTAATTAACGGTTTGTATTCGTCGGATTGAAGAAGAGAGTACCGAGTGTAAAGAGCTTGACATCAAATAAATTCGATTCCCATAAATTGCTAAAGCAAAATCTGTACGCGACACAGCATTATTAAAGTAATTGGCGCAAAAGCGAACTTCTATCGTTTTTGCTTCATAAATATAATACAATTATACTGTCAGAGTAATTAAGTGTTGCATTTAAAGTCTGAGATAGAAATTAACGTCGTTAATGAAAATGTACATTCTACGCACTGAATATCACAGAATTTTTATATATTATTAATTTTAAGACATTAGTAAACTCGTTTTAGCTGAACGTTCATTCAATTATATTGCGCACAGTGCCGCTCGTAGGGTAAGTCCGGGATAGTTGGACCACTTTTTAGAAAGAAGCCATTGCATCGTTGGTTTTTTACATTTTTGTTGTTTTGGGCAAATTAAAGCAGCGTATAAATAATTTAAAATATATATAAATCATACTTGGCGACATATTAAAATATTTATTTCGTTTTTTAATCTAGAAATACCAACATTCCGAATGGATAGTTTCATACAAATAAAAAAACAAAGAAAAATACTAAAAAATATAGCTTATACAAAATATAATACAAGAGAAAATTAGTTGGTATGTTACTTTTTCTAACATTTTTCACATATATCACAAATATTCCCATGCTTAGACCATCTATCGTGAAACAAATGCACCTTACACATTTAACCCTTTCACTACGATGCTCTCAGAATTGAAAGAGCTCTTGTTATACTAATCGATACCAAAGAATTATTCATATTTTCATTTACATATGATCCGCCATCATTTATTAAACAATATACTTAAATTTTTCCATGTATATTTTTGTTATATCAACAAAAATATACATAGAAAAATTCTTTTTTTAATCAAGACATACCAACATTGCAAATTGCGTCCATCTATTATGGGTGAGAACGAATTTGAAAAAATGTAGCTTGTATAAATTGAAATGGAAGAGAAAATTAGTTGATACGTTGCTTTTTCTTGAATTTTCCACATAAATCATAAATGTTCCCATGCTGAAAGCATCTATCATGAAACCAACGTCCGCACCTTACATATTTAACCCAATTCTTATTTGCGGAGGTTTCGAAATACTTTTTCTTTTATTTTACTTTCCAATATGCACAAAACTTTAAATGTAATTTATAATATGTATACGGGTTTGTGACAATTTTCAATAGGAGAATAATAGTAAGCCGATTTATCTGTTTTATTTATATAAATAACAGAGATATTAACATTGGCCAGTCTCTCCAGGTAGTCGAACTACCCCGGAATTACCTTACATACACTACCGCTCAAAAGTATCCGGACACTTGCTTATTTTTGATACAGTGTAATTTATGATTATGTTATTTAATTGTTATTGTTACAGCTATGTGTAGCAGAATGTTATAACAGGATAAAATTGAATTCTGTGAATAAATTACTGAGCTAATATGCAATAAAAATTACATTAAAATTTATAGGTATCGAACCTCATGGAACTGTTTTGTTATTTGAAAAATTCTTTATATTTTGATTATTTAATTGCTAATCTATGGATTAAATAATGACGTTCTTCTAACATGGTTAATTCAAGCAGTGTCCTTTTACGAACGGTGTATTTAATTTTAATACACTATTGGCAAATTTTTATCAATAGATAATTTCAATTTACAATGCATCGATTCCGTAAGAAGGTAGTAAATATTATTTCCAGTCATTAAATTGTCATTGATTTACATGTTTCGGTAACATTTACACTGAAATCAATAGAAATTTATCGAGTTGACAAAATCAGTGTCCGGATACTTATGAGCGGCAGTGTATGTCTCTGTTACCCCAATATTTTTGTTACTTTATTAAAAAATATAAGACATTGTAAAAACTGTTTCTCTTTACAATAATAATGTACGTACAGTAAAGTATTTGTTTTACATTAGTGCGCGGCTATAGTGAAGATGCCTTCGATGGGTGAGCAAATATTTAAGAGCGATAGTGTTTATTTTTCTCTCATGTTTCCATGAAACGAGGTATAATTTAATCTTTGCCGATTTAAACTTTGTTAGCTTATTAAATATGGAAAATTTATTATTCTGTAACCTTCTGTATACATCGTCATTTTTTTTAATTAAAAAATGTGTAAAATATTAAATATTTGACATTAAAAATGCTATTCAAAATTGTATAGCTTAAACGTAGCTGCATTTATTTTTCCAAAATCTAAGGTCACTGTTACGTAATACCTAGTTATAGGAAAACAAATCATTTTTACACAACAGTGCCTGAAAAAGAATTTACGAATTCTTACGTGTATGCGGTCACACGAATCGACAATGCCAACCTAATATTCCTGGTTCCGTTCGTACGTGTCACGAACGAAGGGGAGAAAACATTCGTGAAAAGAGGGCCACGTGGCGACATTAGCGACACGTGCTTTCTGTTTCCCGACATTCGTACGAATATGTCAGAAGTAAAGTGAAGCAGGTTCAAAATTAACTTGTTTCGTATTTTTATTTACTTCGTTTTCAAGAATGCTTCGTCTATCACGATTTTAACAGAACGTATTTTTTAAACAAATTTTAACTCGCGAGAATTAACGCTTTTTTGTATAACATTTTTAAAATGCTTCGTTTATTAATTTTGTAAAACAGCTTTTTACAGAAGCTGGAATGTTTCATTTATGATGTTCTCAAGTATGCATTGGAAAATTTCAAAACATTTTATTTGATAAATCACATTTTCTGCTTTTTACAAAAAATTCATTCGAAGATCAAAACGTTCGTAACTAATTTCTGTACACCTATTTTTAAAAGCCATACGTGTTTGTGCCTCATTGTTCTTTTTATTTGTATCGTATTGACACTAAAATTACCTACGATTAAAGTATACTAATTTGTACCACAGAAATTTCAATCACAGGTAGATTAAAAAAATATACGATTCAATGAAATCTTTATTATTATTTTTTACACAAAATCACGAAAAATCCTTAAAAATATACTGTCGTAAATTTATAGAATTTTTATGAGAAATTACAAACCGGTTATTTCGACCACTTCGGTAATTCTACTTTTAAAGTACTTCCTTTCAATCATTAAACGATAAAAGAATTTAAAACAAATGGACTTGTCATGTTTTTCGCCTATAGTCTTTATTTTTTATGTTAATATAATAATACTGCTTTTTACGTTTATAAAAATGAATCGTTTATCACATCTTTCTTATTATCATAACGTCGCTTAATAATGAGTATTGTAATTAAAAATCTTCTGTTTGTATTATAATACTCTTGTTTTTCATAGTGTGCTTACTTTTCATGATTATAGAAGTGTAGTATTATTTTTGGTTTCAGTATATACGCAACAACGAACCATTAGACAAATGGAAATTTTCTGCGACCACGAAGGAAAAAGAATATTGAGATGCGAATGAAAATGTCGACTATGCAAAGCCATATGGTAGTTCGTACAATAATGGAAATATGAAAACTGTCGGGTAATCTAAAATTGTCAGTTTCTATATTTTTAGTTGGCCTTAGTTATATACAGGTTCTCGTTTCTGGAATGTTTTGCTATTATACGAGAGAAAAAAATTTACGAAAAACTTTTTATCTTTCAGAATTCTCATATGAAAATGTATTAACGTAATATTCTAAAACTAAAACTAGAAAATATATAATTTTATGATTACGACTTTTACTGTGAAATATATAAGTTAAATTTTGAAAAAAAGTTTTCAACGCAGATTTAAAGAACGTATTTCTTAAACTAATTTTAACTCGCAAGAATTAAAATTTTGTTAGTCTCAACTTTGTGTTATATATTTAAGTTTCACTCTACAAACATTATTTTTACTATAAAATATGGCTTAGCTATTTAAAAAAAAAAAGTTTTCAACATAGATAAAAAAAGAAACACTTTATTATAAAGTTTCACTGTGTGTCATAACAACATGAATAAATTTCATTTCAGAAATGGAACTTTCATTATAGCGTACATGATTTTCATTTCAAGGGAAGATATTTCCAATATCTAATAAAGTTTTACTTTGCAAGAACTGAACTTTCTCAACCGTAACTTTCAAAGTATTGAATTTCAATATTCGTTTTAATACTTCTATTTCTGATAGAATATGTTTCATGAAAATTTAGTTTTAATTTTATTCAGTAAAATATAACTTTTACGTACGTTACCAAACGAAAATCTATGAAGGTGTTTGAAAGATATTACGGAACTGTACGTTCAAATAAAAGGTCAAAGTTGTCGATATCAAGGGATTATAACGAAATAATACGCTCGGTTGATTTCTACATCAATGAGTGCTCTCGAACAGTACTACGGACATTTAAAACATGAGAAGTAGATTGGAGCATTGACCAGGGTCTATGAACTGAACGTGTCAAGCAGAATCCACCCACCTAGCTACAGGAACAGATTGTCTATACAGCTAGTATATCATACGAGCATCGATCCGTGAGAGCGGCTTCATGGCTCCCAACAAAGTACAAATCTCTGCGCCCTAAAATGACTGCCACGTGTTAGGCTGTGCCTCTTTTTCCTCGGCCCTTCATACCTACAAATACGCCGAAATTTAATCCTATTCGAGGGATCAATCAATCGGATCAATTAGGGGGAATCGCGTTGAGAAGCAAGACAAATAAAAATTGGTAAATTTGTGGATATCAATTCCTTTGCAAGGTGTAAGTGGTGAATAACCCTTTCGCTACGAAGAGCGTATATATACGACATTAAAAATTAAGTAGTCAACTGATAAAAGCGTGCATAGACGTTTTCTGTACCATAGAATTATTTATATTTTTATTTACGTATGGTCCGCCATCATTTATTAAACAATATCCTTAAATTTTGCTATGTATATTTTTGTCACGATAAGTATACCAAGAGCTCTTTTAATTCTGGGAGCACCGAATAGTTATAAATTATAATTAGAATAATTATTTGAGTACGTTTTTAGAAAGAAAGAAGAGCGTTTGTGTATTTTATTAGGTTGGTCAATAAGCTCGCACGATTTTCAACGATAATTGTCTTCCAGCGCTTTGAAATGCGATTAAGTTCAGTTCAAATCTTGAAAACAAACGATGACTTATTTCATGGATAATGCATTATCGAATAAAAATATTTCCTTTTGTTTATAAAAAAAATCGCTTTTTATTTACTTAAAACGGTTAAAACCCGCACGAACTTTCTGACCAACCTATTGTTTAAAATGTTATATTAACCTTTCGCACTCGATACGATTCTTTATCACTGAATGAAAGAAGTTTTAGTTTGAACGGAAAAAATCACTATCGCTTGTGAAAGTATTTGTTTTTATTCATTTTATAAATATCCTTTTTCCTCGCGTAAACGAAACATACATTTTTAATTTTATAATTCATCATGTGGTGATATCTTTGGAAATTGAGTGTAATCGTGGTGAAAACAGAATGTCTCCGTAGCGGAGCCAAAGGAGCGCTAAGTGTTAATATTCTCATAATTAATGTTATGAGAACTGTATAAAAATGTAATATTTTAATAATTGGTAACATAAAAATTAATTTAAATTAAAGTTTTTAAGGGATCGATATTATGGTTGTATCTGTGAAATTTAAGAAGAAACTTGTGATGTGAAGCGAAGATTCTAAAAGGACTAAATTATTTCGATATCAACTATTTTATGTTTATATTTAATTTTTCTTCTGAGAAATTCACCGAATATACTCATTTTTCAATCGTAAGATCAAAATCTCTCCTTAACTATATAAATTTTAATATTAATCGAGTCTAAAATAATTAATAATATACTTTATAATTTTTATACGAGTACACTCGATTCTTTTTTTACACGATTTTGATTTAACACGATACAAACGGTCATTTCTATGTATATTTTTTTTATACACGTCCAATTTTTATAAAATAAAAAGTGCAAGTAAACACGTAAATATAGTATCTTAGATTCTAACATGAATCTTCATGTAGTTTATTGTATTATTTTTGCTGGCTTTTTATGTCTAGAATCAATCTTCTATTTTTATGTAGATACATCTTTTTTTACACATGCTCTTCAGGAACGTATCTATCGTACAAAAACAGAATCGGGTGTCTACGCTATACAATTTTTTTTTCCGACCAGTTAACGATAACTTTGCCAATTGCATGCTATTAAATATACGTGTAACAATAGTTTGAATACGAATGTAGAATTTTTATTTTCTTCTTATCAGATATGATATTTAAAATAATAAAAAATAAGTAAACCTAATGTATCTGTGTATATGTAATACAGAAAACTATCTATAATTCACTTTTATAGAAATTACTTATTTATAGAAGTATGTATAATACAGAAAACTATCTATAATTAAATTTTATAAAAATTCAGAACATATCAATTAAGACTGTAATTACAAACTCAGTTGTCAGTTCCAATATCTTTTATGTCAACTCAAAGAATTACTTAAAACTCCTATGAGTTACAATAATTTACAGAAACATCATGATTTCACATTTTTCCACACAAAATCGATAATGTGTACAACGGATTGCAATTAACCACACCGGAAGTTATTATCAATGATCTAAGAAATTTCTCAAAATTATCCCAAGTTGTTTGCAACAAATTTATCTGTAACAGCGGCGATAACGACAAATTACTCTGTTTATTTAGCAACGGTTGCAGCGCTTTAGGCAAAATGGTTAAGACTGAAACTCGAACGCAGCTGATAAATTAATAATTTCTTAAAGCTGCCTAAGTGGCGGTTCCAGAAATAGATTCGAGCGTCCTGAATGCCAATGGCGTCATTAAAACTAGATCGTGCACTTTCTTGCGACCACTGACCGAGATTCGCGTTCGCAGTTCCCGCACCTTCGTGTAATTCGAGTATCTTCTCGTAATCCGTATGCTTTTAAACCGACTTCAGGTGTCCCCGCCCACCGTGTCCTCGAGTCAGGTATCTCGAGTATCGACAAGTATCTCACGTATCTCGCGTAACTCGAGTATCATCTCTCTTCTCTTTGTAGGGTACGCTCTGCCCAGTAGTACACGCTGCCCGTTCAAGTAGTCCAGACAGCATTGCTACCAGCATTGCAAACAACACTTCAACGCCGATACTCGAGTTTTGCATATGTTCATGGCAACTTCGACTATGTCACCTTGAAATTTTTCATTAATCTACAGTTGCTACAAAAACTATTCGCATAATCGCTGTACAGTGAAATGGCTTTTCATCGGATTTTAAATTTCATTTCCACGATATACAGGTAACCCTCCTGTAACACGGTAGATTGGTTCCTAGAAAATGCCGTGCTGTGTGAAACCGTGTTGTATGAGACACAGAGCCAGTACAAAAAGGGAGGTTACGTTCCGAAAACTTATTAAAAACAAATTTTTATTTTAATTCTACATAAATAACTTAATTTTTATTAAAAATATAAATGTACGTACAAGCGTGAGACACTTTTGTTTTCAGGCCACGGAGATAAAAAGAAATACTTTGCGCAAAACTGTATCTTTAAGACGGCAAGCCTCGCCGCGGCTATAGAAGTACAGTGTTGTACAAAGGTTTTTGCAATTTTCTTATCGTGTTAGAGCGAAACCGTGTTATAGGATGCCGTGTTGGAGGACGGTTCCTGCAATTTATGAATCGTGTTACAGCGAAACCGTGTTATAGGAGGGCTACCTGTATTAAATTGTCCGGAAAATACAACCTAATATATGTCCGGGAAGAAGAAAAACTATTCGCATAGGCGCTGCGCAGTGAAATGGCTTTTCATCGGANGAGGACGGTTCCTGCAATTTATGAATCGTGTTACAGCGAAACCGTGTTATAGGAGGGCTACCTGTATTAAATTGTCCGGAAAATACAACCTAATATATGTCCGGGAAGAAGAAAAACTATTCGCATAGGCGCTGCGCAGTGAAATGGCTTTTCATCGGATTTCAAATTTCATTTTCACAATATGTTAGGTTGTCCGGAAAGTTTCTTTCGTTATTTTCACGCAACAGCTTGGTCTGGCAGTGTTTTTATAAATACGTTGTCATATTTATTAAACGAGAGATAAAGGAAAGTAATAGAGCTGAGTAATTAAATATATTGTGAAGCATAAAATATTATGCATCCATTATTTATTAATTAGAAGAGAGAAACTTTTGGAACAACCTAATACTATATTTTTGTACTCACATGAAAGTATTATTAGATGATAGGAAATATTTAACACTCGAACTACCGAACAAGTCAAAATGACTCGTTTCAAGTTCAAAATGAATTCTTGAGGATTTTCCGCAACTTTTTGTAAAAAATATGCATAAAGAATTGTTACCTATCATTTTGATTTCTTTGGTACAAATAACTCTACTTCAATCGCCGGTAGTTCTGGTGTTAATATACTTGGATCTAATTAATCGGTACGTAAATTTTAACACTAAAACCATCGATGATTAAAGTATATCTATTTCTACTAGAGAAATCACAATAATAGATATTTAAAAAAATGTATAATGCAAGGGAAACAAGTCTTTAACCGTATATTTTACAGAAAATCACGAAAAATGCTAAAAAAAAATGCACCGTTTAAAATTTATAGAATTTCTACGAGACATTACGAATCCGATCGTTTGACTGTTTTGATAGTTCTAGTGTACAGGGTAGAAAAAAATTGATCTTGACTGTTGTAGGCGTACATATACTTTTGGATTGGAAATCTATTGAAAAAAGTTCCCGCAAAATTGTCCCTGAGAATGATTTTCAAGGTGAAATTTTTCTTTTTATAGTACCGTATAGTGCTTGTCACAAGAATAAAAAGTTTCAAAGGATCCATGGGTCGCGAATGAACCGTTCTACCAGAGAATAGTAACAAAGTTTTATTGTCGTTTAAGTTAATTTTATTTGTGCAATGTTCGCATTTCGAATAAATCACAATTATTAGCATTCTAATAATAATTATTACAGCATTCGACAGGATAGTTCTGCTGTCTGCGTTGGATGAATATTTTTCAATATTATATATGCATATTATATATGCATATTAACATTGAATACGATTACGTTTAATTTTTATGTTCTGTTTCACTAATATTGGATTGGTTACAATTGCAGTATCACAGTGTGTGGTTAAGCAATTAACTAACAACACTAACTACTAACTTTATTTGAAATGAAGAACTACGCAAATAAAATAAACTTAAAGAACAATAAAACCTTTTTACCATTTTTCAGGAGAACGGTTCATTTTTTACTAATGGTTCTTTCGAGACTTTTTATCCTCATAATAAGTGTCAACACTAGTACTACCGACGATTAAAGTGTACCTACTTCAACCAAAGAATTAAAATTGATAGCTATTTGAAAAAAATATAAAATGCAAGGGAACTGAATGTTTGTTCAAATTTGTTACAGAAAATCACAATTAATTCTTAGAAACGTATCGTTATAAATTTATAGAATTTATATGATAAATTGCAAACCAGTCATTTTGACCACCTCGGTAGTTCTAGTGTTAAACGATGCAATAAAAAAAAAATGACGTTGAAAATCATGCTCAAGGAAAATTTTGCGGAAATTGTTTCTCAACGAATCTTCGTCAATCCAAAGGTGTAGCAAACGCTTATAATGGTCAAGATAAAACATTTCTTTCCACTCTGTACAAACACTTTGTGTAGACACTGTACTTCGCAGAAATAATCGGGTGTGTCATTCGTAGAACAGTGATGTTGGATTGAAAGATTTCTACTTCTGGTCGGATAACGGCAATAAGAGATTTTCTTTAAGCTGATTGTTTCGAATTTGAGAAAATAATATTGTGAAAAATTTGCGGTGAAATATGAATTGTTAACGATACGAAATCTCTGTATAGAACTTTGAGTGTATTTTAACCCATTCGCTGCCAAGTCTAAATTATATGAAGTCATTTCCATTGCCATTTATATTTTTTGTAAAAGATCGTTCTCTTTAAATAAGAAATAAAGTATAATTTTTGTAAAAAATTTTATTTGTAGTATTTTTTCAAGTTTTTTACATTTCTATATTTATGTTTGTGGCGACAGAAAATTTGCTAATTCAAAAGCCTGCATGTTATAACATATTTAAAGTAGTATACATAAAAAAGACGAGTATACTCGTCCTTGGCAGCGAATGGGTTAAGCATAGATTATTTCTCGATGCGAGTGTTTGTTAGAAAAGCTTAGTACTTCAAACAACTAATTTTTTGTTTTATTATATCTATTGTAAAGATCCTCACGAATATNAGAAAATTTGCTAATTCAAAAGCCTGCATGTTATAAAATATTTAAAGTAGTATACATAAAAAAGACGAGTATACTCGTCCTTGGCAGCGAATGGGTTAAGCATAGATTATTTCTCGATGCGAGTGTTTGTTAGAAAAGCTTAGTACTTCAAACAACTAATTTTTTGTTTTATTATATCTATTGTAAAGATCCTCACGAATATAAATTCATTGTTTATAAAAAAGTAGTTAATAAACTACAATTTCACAAAGTTTTATTCCAAATTGAGCAGTGTACGAATACTTTCTACACTCACTGTATATTTACTTGTAGACAACATGCTTCTCAACCGACTTATTACGGTTATTTGTCTGTGGAAACAAATGAATTTTGAATAATAAAATGAGCGTACAAAAATACGAGAACAGAATATAAATTCTAATTTCATGTACTGCAAATTGTGCATTTATGTATTGTATGATTATTTTTGTTACATTTTTGTAAATGAATGTATCAATTTTTGTTTTATATAACCTTATTTAGATAGCCTGATGTTTAATAGTTCTATGATGTTATTTTAGATTGCTTGGGACGCTTAAAAATATGTTGAAACCACGAGAGAAAACATGATAAATCACATTTTTTATTTTTTACAGGAGAGTAATATTAAAGCTTAAAACGTTTTCAAGTTTCTGTACACCTATTTTTAAAAGTCATATATCTTTGGACCTGACAGAAAGCTCTGTTTTTTCAACAATGTTGCATTAAAACACTTCCTTCTTTATTACCAGATGACATAAAAATCAGTCTAATCAAATCAATTATATTTTTCTCCTATGATTTTTACATATTTATTAATAATTCAAGAAAAAGAGAGCTAGATATTATAGAACTGAGGTTATCGTACATTTTCTTTTTCCTAAAATTACAAATATAGTAATTTCTAAATTTATACTACCATACACGTATAACTTTAGTAGTAATAAAAATGATAAAGAAAAGGTTCGCGTGATTATTAATTTTGATTTGTCAAATTTGGAGCTCATACAATTTTTATAATTAAACGCAACGTAATTAATTATATCGACCCTCTGTAGTCGGAATTTTGCTTGCCACTGAGAGAACAAAAATTACATTTAATCAGAATTTCAAAGCTCCTCCTAAAAAACTAGAAACTAATAATCGCTATAAATACCTTGCTTAGTATCAAATTAATAGTATAGTAATGAAATCGAATAGTACAGTAATAAAGAAGATTTAAGACTTAAAAAATGTGAACACTTTGGCACGTAACTCTCAAGTCACAAGATACTGCAAAAATGACTTCATCTAATTGCTTAAAAGGAAATTTCTTCATCAATGAGATAAATTCACCTTTGAATTTATGATCACATATCATGTGTCTCTATAGCATGCTAGAGTTTTCAAATTAGTAATTGTGCTTGCGAACAATAAAGTCATTTGAGTAGATAATTTCCCAGTTATTTCAAATACCATATTATTTCCGAACATATTTCTTTCAGCGAGTAATTTACGCTGAAACGAAAATTATATATCTTGTTAATTATCAGCATACTTTACAGCATAAACGTTAATTAAAAATGTTTAATGAAAGTACTATATCTTAAAATGAAAAAAGACTATTTCACATACATAGCATGATAACAGAGTACCTTTCCTTTAATTATAATAAAACTGAGAACAGTAAAACTGTTTATTTAATAATTCCCATTTGTGCAAATATAAGATAATATAATCTTAATTTTACAGCATCTACAATAATTAGCATTAATCGTTTCAACTTATGTTTCTTGTTTTTTGAAATTCATTTATTTCCACATTATTTATGCAACGCGAAGCCAGTTATAACAATATGATTTGTTTAGCATTATTTTAATCGAACAGTTTTTCTATAAAATTCAGCTGACTTAGTTTTCTCGTATTTCAACCAAGAAAGCGCAGAGAGGCTTTCAATAAAGTTACAGAAACATGAAAAAATGTTGAATTTCATCGATCGAGGAAACGCGAGAGGCTCTCGAACCGATTCCTCCGAAGCGGCTGTCGCTCCTATTCATCGATCCGTTTCTAAAGGGGCGTTCACATCGGCCACGTATGATTCAAAGCAGCACGAAGCACCGAGCAAGATGTTTCCACTTCGATCTGACACCGACACAAGTTACACCCGATCGTGATCACGACGGATGCTTATAAACCCGATTTTTCATTAACGTTACTAGCTAGTGAGATGGTCTGAATTGCTCCGACTTCCAGCGTTTTATCGCGATATAAAAGGGGATAAAGAACGGTTGAAACAACAAAGATGCAGGGGATAAAGAAGGAAAAAGAGAAGGAAGGAGTGAAAACTAATTAGAAATATAAGAAAAAGTAAAAAAAATCGGTGGAAAGAGATTGGACAATGGATGGGGAAATGAAGGGTAGAAAAAGAAAAATTTAAAGAGACTCGGATAAACAGAGAGGAGGAGACTCAGCGAGTGGAGAAAAAACAAGAGAATATAGAGATGGAGATGAAAACAAAGATAGAGACAAGTTCCTGCTATCCTTCTCATTTTATCCCTCTCCTTCCCCTCTCTCGATCATTCTGTCTCTCTTTCTCTCTTTCTCTCTGTCTCTCTCTCTTTGTGGCAGAAACGTGGGCGTGGACGTAGGCGAGGTAAGCCTTCAGGGCCGGCGAGCATCGACCGATCCAACTGGACGCATCGTAAATCGTGACCAGCCTCGTGATTCTCGAGCAACATTGATAGACACATCGATACGATTTTTCATTGGACAGCCTTCGAATTTTGTAGCGGTCAAATGAAAAACGTGTCTCGTTTCTTGTCGAATTTAGAAGCAGCAGCGGATTGTATAATTAAGACTGTTTCTGGGAAACGAAGTAGTACAAGTCAGTGCTTTAGTCGTGTAATTTTGATTCGGACCAACCTTTCGGTAAATGGTGCTCCGTTAGTAGCGTACAATGTTTGAGGTGCACAATTACGATCTTGAATAAATGAGGATGGTGAAAAAATAAATTACTAATTATTTATTAGCGGTACGTGTTTGTTATAGCAAGCGTGAACAATATACGATAATGGCCACAGAAATTGTACCATTTTGTGAACTGTTGATAAAGAGCTGTGTTATTATAAAATAATTGCGCACTTTTTTAAATTATAAAATAATTTTCGTTTAAACGCTTTTCCAAAACTGACAATTACACGTAACTGTAGAATAATGTGTTATAAAATTCAATTCTATCAATATAGCCCTATTGTATCAGATTATTCAAAACTATTAAAAGACCAATTTAATAGTTAATACAATTTGGTATAACTACAGAGTTTGCAGTGTTTCTAAATACACGACAAACTGTGTTATTCAGCAGTTTTGCAATTTTATTGACCACTATAGAATAACGTGATATAATTGACAGTGAGCGGAAATTTTGATCAACCACGTTCGATTTAAAATCACGTAAGGCTAAAAATATACGACGTGACACTTTTACGGTAACTTTTATACGAAAAATTGAAAATATGTATTCTCCGTTCGAACTAAATATTTAAACGAAACATCGGCAGAAAAAAGTGACATTTAAAATTGTAGTAATGTCAATACTCTCATTGTACGACTGATAACCTTTATAATAACCTTTCGCTGTACGTTTACAACGTATAAGAAATTTCTGAAAAAGATGTTCTTCCAACATTGAGTAAATCTTAATCACCTTTCAAATCGCAAAATTATTATTCAAATAATCATTCTTTCATCATAAATCATCTGACTCAATCAGCTGAATAAAACACAAACAATTCTATTTGCGCGAAAGTAACGCGATACTGTGCAAGAAAAGGAAAGCAACTATTCGAAATTAATCGGCGAGCAAGTATCGACAATAAACAATTGAGGCAAACGAGACGATAAATGCAAGAGAAGAGAAAAAAAAGCGGAGGAAAATTAACAATCTGCCAGCGATACGTCCGTAATACGGAGAATCGCGTGGAAATGAAATCGGAAGACATCCATAATTTGCCGCTCGATTGCGGACGGAAAAAAGTGACGAACGATTTATCGGTAATGCGTTTTAAACGTTTCAACGTTGAGGCACGTGGCAAAATATGAATTCTACCGTCGACAATAGTATAGAAAGACAAACCGTTGCTGGTGCATGGGCGTCAGAAACCGCCAGGCTCCAGCAAAACGTTAAAACGAGCTTTGATTTTAATTTCCTGCATTCTCCCCCGGTTGGTGGCCTGCGGCTTTCGAATTCCCGTTGGCACGATCGATGAACGTTCGTGTCGTCACATGAGAACCCTCCTTTAATACCTCTCCCTCTCATTAAAGCCGTCCGCTCAACGCGGAGAGTAGCATCCTAATGCTATTTACACAAGTGCTCCGCCGGAGCGAAAGGGCGTTCGAAACTGTACCTCGCTGTTGTGACGCCATGCCGGCGTGTTACAATAAAATATCCATTTGCTTTGAGCCGTATCTAACTACCCTTAAATGCAAACGTATCGTGGATTAGACCTGCTCAACGGCTCTTTTGTTTAGCACGCGACCTACGTCTCGTTTGTTCGTAGTTTGAGACAGGGTTTGAATTGTTTCTGTGCTTAGAAAACACGAGTCAGACCTTGCAATGGTGTACAAGGTAGAGGTAAACTTGGAAGAACAAAATGAAAACTAAATTTCCTCAACGTGAACGAGAATATAATCGTTGCAAATTTTGATCGAAAACAAGTAGTATTAACCCTCTATGGCGCCGTGTGACTTGAGAGTTACATACTCGTGTATTTATATTTAAAAAAATTTGTTTCATTTAGTTATCACTGTACTATTGAATTTTGTTGCCGTATTATTGTAGCGATACAACGATCCATCTATAGCAATTGTTATTTTAAAAATTTTGCAATCAAAGTAAAATACTGTAATCAATCCTAGTTCTTTTCTCTGATAAAGAAACAAAATTCGGACTATAGGGGGTTAAACAGGTGAGAATAGAAATATAAGCTCACATATTGAGATCTACTGTTTAAAACGAACCTATCAATTTCGTAATCCTATATAAATGTTAGTTAATTTCTTGAGGTACGATGTTTTTCTTAAAAATAAAAAAAAGAGTGATTTAAGTTTTTGCTTCATTAAATTTTATTTAAATGAGAGAAATGAAAGAAAGAAGAACAAAAGTGTATTAAAAAATATAATACATGTGGCGGTTGGGGTGTAAATAAATTAAAACCGGTCCGCGGAAACTCTGAGTAGCTCTTTATTTCCTAACATATTGCAGATATAAACATTTTGTTACATAAAAATTGTATGATACAAGAGGACATATCTTCTAATGGAAGCAGAATTTTTTTTTTTTTTTACTTCATTATTTAATAAAATTGTTTAATAAAAATTAAGTACCATATGTGGCAGTGGTAGTGTCCAAAAACTTAACTGCAAAGCATATTTTTTTAAACTTATAGTAAATGCAGAAAATTCTATAATAGCGCATAACCAGATACAATAAATTTGATTAAAATAAATTAGTCACACTGAGTCTAGTTCTAAGTTATAAGTTATCACTAATACTACTATTGGCGATTCGAGTAATATTACCAAAGCAATTCTAAATGAAAATCTCATTGATCAACACCAAATATTAGATGTACCCTCCTTCATAACCAATCAGCAGTGTTTGACGACTATATATGCGTCATGGAGAAATGGCAGTATTTTGTGTCACGACGACTATATCCGTCATGCGTAAAGTTTAGTTACCATTTAGTTACCATTTAGTTACCACCTCCTTTTTATTTAAATTGTAATTTTAGCGAAAACTAAAATATATTCGTAAATTTCAATATGTTTAGAATCTTTGGAGCTCAAAACGAAATAAAACAAACAAATAAAAAAGTATAATAATAATAAAAAAGGATTCTCGCGACACACATAGGTGCGCGCTCTGAAAAGAGTTCGCCACAGCTAACTGGTTAAAAGACTCAACACTTTGTAATAGAATTTAATTCCTCGTAACATATTTATCTAAAATTACCGTTTCCAATAACTACCTATGTGCAGTTGATCTGAAATTAACCCTCTATGGGACCGTGTGACTTAAAAGTTAGAAACTGATGTATCTATATTTGATAAAATTAATTTTCTTTAGTTATCACTGCATTATTAAATTTGATTACTCTATTACCGTAGTGACACCACGATTCATCTACAGTAATTATTAATTTAAATATTTTTAAATCAAAGTGAAAAACTGTAATCAATCGTAATTATTTCTCCAATAAGCAGACAAAATTCGGGCTATAGAGGGTTAATACACTGCGCAAGAAAGAAGAAAATGAGTAAAATTAAGTCTGATTCTAAAACAGAGATGAGCAACCTTTTTTTTTTGCAACGGGCCAGCTAGAAATTTAAAAATGTTGCGCGGACCGCATGTAAGAAACTTATAATACAAACGCTGAACGATGAACTCAAATTATCTCTTTGTTAAAAAAATAAACCTAGTATAAAAATTTACAGAAATAAAACACTCATTGATAGAAATACTATTTATAAAACGGCGAAAGATATATGTGGAAAAAGATTATTTACGATGTCGGCATCATTTCTAAAAATTAAGTTGACGCGCCTAGTGTACAACGAGGCTGCGGGACACTGTAGGAATTTTTAAAAGTCGAAATGTAAAATCTCTGTTTTAAAAAGATTCACAATATCCCACTTTGGACTATTCCAGAGATCGAGACTAATTTTTAGTTATTAAAATATGACAAAAAAGATACCGAGCATCTTGTTCTAAAATCCCGCTTCTCTGACTTCCCAAGTAAATTTCTTGAATTCATATACCGATGGATTTAAAACTGAGCAGGACGCTGGATGCGCAGCAATTTACGGCCAATTAAAAAAGAAAACAAAATTAAGCGATGATGCCTCGGTAATTCTATGCGAACTAATTGCTCTTCAACAAGCCATTGAGATTACGCTATCTATAGAAAGTATGACCTATGCCATGTTCTGCGATTCAAAAAGCGCAATCCAGTCAATCACAAATACCTCAACGGATGACGATTTAATCATCAAGTTCCAAGAAATGTGCGTCTCATCGCTAAAGAATAAAGTAGCGATTGTATGGATTCCATCACACGTGGAAATTAAAGATAACAAAATGGTGGATAAATTAGCCACGGAAGCGGCAAAGTTCTCAGCTGAACCTACCAAACTGCTTTTGTTTCTGGCTCAAATAAATCATTGCCAAAACGGCAAACATCAAATACTGGGACAATAATATCTGGAAAGCAACCGTACCCTTTCGATAACTACTACTAAAAAATAATTTCTTCGAAAACACCTTCGTCCACGATCTTACAAGGTTACAATAAGTTGCGATATCCTGTATCAGAATCGGCTACACCAAATTAATCGACTCATAGCTTCTGAATAAGACAGCCATTTTAGCCTGTAACACTTGCAATAGTACATTAACACTAGAGCTACCGACGATTAAAATAGATTTATTTGTAGCAAAGAAATCAAGATGATGAGTATTTGAAAATATCCTTTTAATAAGGATAATAATTCTTTGTGCATGTTTTTTGCAAAAAATAATAGAAAATCCCTAAAAATGCGTTGCTGTAAATTTATAAAATTTCTATGAGAAATTACGAACCAGTCATTTTTACTGGTTCGGTAGTTCTAGTGTTAACTCTTCCACAGTATAATAAAATCCTAAATATTTATATATTTAAAATAATTGTAAAAGCTTCTTGTTACAAGAAACAAGACTACCCACTTTGTAATTGTAAAAATGTATCTATTCTATTTAAAATAATTATAATTATCTCATTCTCTCATGCGCCATATTCTCAGCCGAAAGGAAGAACTACGACCACTTTACGCGGAAAAATACTAACAAAAATATGATACAGCAACTATTGAAATTTCTAAAAAATACGAAGCTTCTCTATGAACTTTAATTATCCGAAAACAATTTCTCTAGAGACCGAGTAAGTCGCTAATAATGTAACTTAATGGTTGATGCGACTCAAAATAAACAATTAAAAACAAAAAGTCTGATTGTTTGAGTTATTAAGAAAGTTTGTTTTGTTCGGACTGTATGAATAAGTTGAAGTTCGATCTGAACGAAGTGCTCGAGTAGGTCGAGGAAACAAGCTGTTTGATTCAAATTAAGTTGCTTGTTTCTGCGCATTGAAGATTGATTACTTGAAGTGTTTCAATTACTTACAATTAGTTAGATTGAAGTTCCACAAGTGAAAAATTAAGAAGAAATTAAACAGTTTAAGGTAACTGGTTCTTTAACTTTCGTTCGATAGAATCAATTTTATATGAATATTGCAAGTATCTATTTTGTAAACATCTGACAAAATAATATTTCAACATAATAAACTCCAAACCCGATCCGATTATATAAAAACAACACATTATGTACACGAAATTTTAACACCTTGTTAATTAATTTTTTAATATCTGAAATATTTTAGAAAGACAGCAGTATAAATATTTCTCTTTAATATATACTCACACCATTGTTTATAAGTATCCAGAGACTTGCTTATTTTTAACAGAATGTAATTTATGATTTTGTTATTTAATTGTTATATAATAAATTTAATAAACATATAATAACATATAATAGATTTAATATACAATAAAGTTGTTTTGCTATTTGAAAAGTTTTTTATATTTAGGTTTCTTCGTTGTTAAATTATGGATTAGATAAAAAGCATTCTTCTAAATTGGTAGAAAGACGATCATGGTTCATTCTAGCACTGTACATCTATGCATTGAGCACTTAATTTTAATACACTATTAGCAACTGTTTTTTAATAAATAATTTTTAGGTACGATGTATCGGTTTCTTGAGACGGTAATAAATATTATATTCAATCGTTAAATTATCATTAATTAACATTATTAAATATTTATTATGACTAATGTCCAAATACTTACGAGTCCATAACTGTCGTCCATAAGCCACTGGACTTATAAGTTTTTAACAAAATTCTTATTAAAATAGTCTTTCAGAAAAATCTTAAAAAGACAGTATGAAGTAAAGTTCTGTACAACGGAAACAATTAGAAAGTGGTAGAAACATTTTATAACTATAATATAAATTTTTCTTTATTCTAAATTTGTTAAGTGTCCAATGATTTATGAACGGGAATGTATGTAATACATGTTTTATAACCGGTAGCTACTTTTGTTCGTTCTATTAGGTTGTCCTAAATGTTCCTTTCGTTATCTTCCCGCAATAACTTCGTTTTACAGTGTTCATATAAACATAAACCCTTATTTGTTAAACGTGAGATGCAGAAAGGTAATGGAGCAAAATAGATTACGTCTATTCATAATCCTTTACACACAAGATATTGGTTACTGCACGCGAAACTTCCAATTTCAATGAAGTTTGAATGAAAAACATTTTGTTTCTAACTACTTTATTTAATGAATTTAATTCTTATTGGTTTGTATGCACGCGTATGGGTAATTGGTAAGTAAATTAACCCTTATCCGTCCCTTGTGTCAAATTGACACATTTTTCATAATTGTAATAAAACGGTACGCATTGCTCTTATGCCTGAATAAACGGAAATTTTATTTTTTTTATTTTCAATAAATGAATTTGCATATCTAACTATTTATCTTTACATTGTATTTATTTTTTACCATTGTGTAAATTACAAAAATTAAGTTGAGAAAATGACGGACGAATGAGGATTAATTGCCCTTTGTGAAAAAAGTTAGTGTTTTTTTAATAAATTGTAATTTCTTCACTCGTAAACTGTTTATGTGTTAAAAAACTATCTAAATATTTGAACAAATGGAAATTCGTCAAAGATAAATGCATGAACTAGGTGGGTTGAAACGAAACGCGATATCTAACGTAATGTTCTTATAATTTTCCAATGTTTTGTAATATGCACCTCTGGTTTGACGAGACACCATCTGGATTCGTTACGCGTTAAGCGCCACGCCAATTTTAATCGACTTTCTGTTAGGCTGTGCGCTGTGATAATAATTAAAAAACATCTGGTCGCAAAATTGTTAAAAATTGAAGAAGAAAATTGTAAAAGCCGGCAAAGGAAAATTGTATCTTTGTTTAATGTAATTCAATAGTAAAATAATACCTGTTAATGATTTATAAGGTATTATTTTTTTAAATGGATACTGTCAATTCTCTGAGATCAATGATGCCTAAACGAAAATTTCAACGTCGGTCCGTAGGGAGCAAAAAAAAATTGTATCTTTGTTTAATGTGATTTAATAGTAAAATTATACCTGTTAATGAATTATAAGGTATTATTTTTTGAAATTTATACTGTCAGTCCTCAGAGATCAATGACGCTTAAACGAAAATTTCAGCGTCGGTCCGTAGGAAGCAAAGGAAAATTGTATCTTTGTTTAATGTGACTTAGTAGTAAAATAATACCTGTTAATGAATTATAAGTTATTATTTTTTAAAATGGATACTGTCAATTCTCAGAGATCAATGATGCCTAAACGAAAATTTCAACGTCGGTCCGTAGGGAGCACAGAAAAATTGTATCTTCGTTTAATGTGATTTAATAGTAAAATAATACCTGTTAATGAATTATAAGGTATTATTTTTTTAAAATGGATACTGTCAATTCTCAGATATTAATGACGCCTAAACGAAAATTTCAGCGTCGGTCCGTAGGGAGCAAAGAAAAATTATATCTTTGTTTAATGTGACTTAATAGTAAAATAATACCTGTTAATGAATTATAAGGTATTATTTTTTTAAAATGGATACTGTCAATTCTCAGATATTAATGATGCCTAAACGAAAATTTCAGCGTCGGTCCGTAGGGAGCACAGGAAAATTGTATCTTTGTTTAATGTGATTTAATGGAACCTATTAACACTAGGTTTACGGGCATCGATTGGATCTCATTTTGATGGGTACGACGAAATACAAATTTTAGTAATATTATTAGTTCAGTTTATTTGAAATTAATAGATTTCTATAATCGGAGATTTATTTAGTACATTTTTCTATACAAATTTTATTTTGAATTTACATTTTCCGCATGTATCATTGTTAAACTTAAGTACAAAATCTGAACTACGTCAAATTGACGGATTCCGTAAATCTAGTGTTAATGAATTATAAGGTATCATTTTATGAAATTGATACTGTCAATCCTCAGAAATGAACAACGCCTAAACGAAAATTTCATATTTTTTACCAGTATTGTCTCATTATATTTTTAAAAAAGTATAATAAATTGTTTCTGCGACGTACCCACCATAAACAAAGAAAATTCTGAGCTAACTATGATCAGTATTTTCATACGCAGCGATTCAATATTAAAATGTAATACATAAAATTATATACATTTCTGCATTTTAATATTTTTAAGTTGTTAAAAGTTCTATATAAAAAATGATATATCAGCTGTATAAAATATCGAAGTACGAAGAAAATTTATAATCATCGTAACAATTTAAGCGGATCAAAATTATTTGTGCAAACATCGAAGAATATAAGTTATCCAAACACACAGGAATTTTTTGTATTTATTTAAATCATATAAATAGTTTATTTAGTTCAATCAAAAGAGTATTATTCAATCTTTAACCATTCTCATAATCAATCTTTAAATATCCTATCAGTCTGACATTTTTCATGATAATGATAATTATTCATAAAATATAGTTCATATTTTTGTCAAAATACTGTTTTTAGAATCCTGAAAAATATTCAAAACATACTTCAAGGTATTAAGTTTGTAATTTATAGTAACAAGTACTTTGTTCCAACAGCTACAACGTTCACTATTATTAAATTAACTGGATAATTACACACATAATTGCTAATTGTTTCATTTAAATATACACATAATATGATTTATTAAAATCGCACATTTAAATTTCCATTTCGCCACGTTAGGTTAACAAATTGACGACGGAACCTGATTTTTGTAAATCTTACTACGGGATCGGATTAGAATAAATTCTTGCTTACATAAGTACTTTTAACAATGATTTCGTGTTCTAAAGACAGATCGTAATCTAAAATTTGAGTTGAGAAGATCATTTTTAAAAGCAATCTTTCATATGTTACTGTTCACTATTTTTACCTTTTCAAGATATGAAATATAAAATACCAGAAATTTCGTCAACCGTCCGTAATGTGTTAATTTTTCTTCCAATTAAACCAGTTATATTAAATACGACACTACTATCATTAAGACTATTCGACTTCAAGTCGAATTACATTGTTTTAATTTTTTTTCACGAAGCGAAAACATTTTTAAAATTAATAAGCTAATGGTACCTTAAAGACTTTATAATTCGTATTTTATTCTTGGTTCTTTTTTTTTCGTGGTGTTTAAATTGCAAGTAAAAGTTTCTGCCAGCCGTGAATTCTATTATTGTCCCGACAATGAAGGTAATTTTAATGAGTACGTTATAATAAGAGATAATAGAGACAATGGGAAGAACTGAGGGAGGTAATGACTTATACCGAATCGCAGATAACGACTTTTCTATAGAAATGAAGTAAAACTTGGAAACTCGAAAATTATTATCATTAACCTTTCATTAACGGCACAACAATGGTGGCTTCAAGACAATTTTCATTTAATTCTATATAACTTGACAATTACTAAACAATTTTGTTTGTTTACGAGGAATATAATTACAGTTGGTTACAGTTTTTCAAGTAAATCTAAAAATCAGAAACTAATAATTATTATAATTAATCTTCGTGCGACCAAGACAGTGGTATAATAATAAAATACAATAGTATAATGATAAGGAAATAAAATAAGGTTTAAAAAATATAAACACATGAGTATGTAGTTTCTAAATCACGTGATCTTATAGAGGGTAAAAATGAGCTTGTACTTTTATAATGCTATAATTTTTTTATGTCCTTTAATTTAAAAAAAAAAGAAAAAGAAATTAAATCCATCATTAGGAATTTTATACTTCTCCCGTAATTTAAAAAAAAACATGATAAATATGTGAAATATATATTTCGTATTAAATATGTTAAATAAGAACTTCGTATTCATGTTTTGTTTCATATTAAAATATTAAATACTTTTTTCATAGCGGTACAAGCCTAATTTGAAATTTTTTTAGTTTTTATTCTCATGAATTAGTCGAAAGAGATTTGGTTATTCAATGAAATTATCATAACTATTTTTTTTAAGCCTTTACAAGTTCTTTTCAATAATAATTCAATTTGTTCAATAATATTGCGTAGTTTTATTTTTCCTTTAGTCGAATTTTGTTGATTTGAAATAAAGAATTGGAAGATGACTCTCTATTTAAAAAAACGTAAAGGAATAATTCAATGCACCATAAAAAAATATTCGTTTAAATTTACTTTTATCGCTTAGTACACAGAGCAGTTACCGTTAACAAAAATAACGGTAAACATGGCAACACGTAATTGAATTATCATGGCGTCTATTTGTAGAGTAACAAAATGAAATTATAACATTCTATAAATATAATTTGTAACACACTGCATATTACTTATTTAACTGAAATGTACAAGTTGTTCTTTTATTAAACTTAATGTAACGAAATTCTCACAAATACATTTTTTACTTACAATAATATACTTTATCGTTTTTATTATAATTATTATTTATACTTTAAAATTTCATTTCAAAAAAATCCACTTCAATTTAAATTTAAATTTGATATTGGTTACGTTTTTAATAATTCATTATTTTAAAAAATGGAATAAGTCCATTCGTAGTTAATAAAAGCAGTGTTTTATTTAGAGAATATTTATGAAAATGATCGCAGAATGAAATTAAACTCTAAAATCCTAAAACCATAAAAAAAGTTTATATTAGCTTTTAATAAAATTTTTAAATAGGACAAAATGAAAAATATTAAACATCTCGAAACAAGGAAAAGTTGACTAATATCGCTTAAAAAAAAAAGAAAAAAAAATAGCTGATATATTTTTTAACATTTTTTACAATCTTGCTAAACTTTCACATAGAATCTATTCTCTCCGAAACTATTAACGATCGGCATTCTTGTTTCGATGCTTTACAGCCAACAAATTTTCGCAATTTCATTGAAATACGTGAATTTCAAAATAAGCTGAGTAAAATCAATGCGTTCCATGAGGAATGTACTGAAATAGTTCGAGATACCGAAATTTAACCTGATACTGTTTCACTTCGAACGAAACACAATGAACACGTCATGGTTATCTTTATTAATCCTCCAAAGCCGAACCGAAGACTATGAATTTGAAATATTTGCTTGCGCAACAGTTTCGTCGCAAAACGTAGACAAGGAACGTAGGGCAAAACGCGGAGCCACGACCCACTTTCGTTCCGTGCCAATTGCTGATCGTGGAACACGCAGTCCTAATTAGAGAAGTCTCGATCACCAATTAGAAGCCACGTGTTACAAGATCGGCCATCAGAATTCGACCACCTCGTGAGAACGTTGCCATCAAAGCTGGAGAAGCGTCTTGACGCGTTTCTCAACCTATCTATTTTAGTCATTTTTCTTTGATTCTATTTTCTTCTTTTTCCTTTTCTTTCATTCTATTTTCTTCTTTTTTCTTTTCTTTCATTCTATTTTCTTCTTTTTCTTTTTTTTTCTTTTTTTTCTTTTTTAATACCTCCTACGAACATTCTATTCCAAACAGTTTAAATCGTGCTTCATGAAAATTCATATGGCAGACGTTCAACAACGATTAAATTATGGTAGGCCGAGTGCTCGATCTACTTTGGTCTCGATATTCTTGCAAAGATTAACTGCTAGAAAGTTCAGGAATTCGGACTCTTCGTCTTGGAACGAATGATCTAATCTACATGATCGAATGACTCCCCTTCACTAATTATACAGACGTTCCAACCTAAACCGTGAAAATTCGATTACAAACTCGTAGAGAAGTGTGTCAAACTAAAAATTATTTTTCTTGGCACTAATTTCTACACGAACGCTTGTATCTTTTGTCGTTTACTTGTTATCGGTGCGATCGTGGTTTTGTATTGCCATTAATTTTATTTGGGTGCTGTAAATAAACGTAAAACCATGTTCTAGTCTAGTTTCCGACTGTTACTATTTCTTCCTTTCAATACGAAAAGAAAGATACAAGGTTTAAGGATAATATGCGACAAAATTTTATAGCCTACAAAAGTATTATTTATTGGCAACAGTAAAATAGATATGATTCTTTAGAAGTATTCTAAAAAGAAAGATTTTACGACTTGAAGATAGTCGACCTTCTTTTTTTCTAAAAAAGTAAATAAAAATGCTTTGTCTTATTGCTACAACTGTAGTCGTTCATAACTCCACAGGGTAAAAACGACAATAAACGAATAAATAATAACGATAATACTTGGGATCACTTCGATTTGAACAAATTTTTATGTACAAATACAATGTTTATAAGAAAAGAATACTTTATAACTTTATTCTTTTATCAAATAACTATTTTTTTTTTTTTTGCAATTTTTCTCAATACTTTAACCCTTTGCACTCGTATCCATCTCTCGACATTTTTATAGGAAAGCGTGGAAACAGAAATCGTTCCATATTTCGGTATATACCATACTTTTTGATTTGCTAAACTCTTGCCATTTGAAATAGAGAACTTCAAGAAAACGTGCATTTAAAAAAAAAAAAAAAAAAAAAAAGTTATGCCGACGTAAGTTCATCATCTGCGATCATTAATATCATTAATAAACTCGGTTGTCCCCTGAGAGGAGACGTTCGAGTGCAAAGGGTTAATACCTTTTCTTATTGAAAGTTTAAAATTTTATTTTAAATTGATAATTTTATAATTGTCTTATCTTTTGTGTTTGATAATTGAGAATTTAAAAATAAAATTAAGATCAGCGCAATGTTTACACGTACCTACTAATTAATTTTAATTAACCCTTAATTAAGTGTGATTTAAAAATTATATACTCATGTATCATACTGATATTAATATTTAAAAAATTTTATTTTGTTTGCTTTTCACTGTACTATTAAATTTTGTCACTATACTACGATAATCCATTTATAGTGATTATTGATTAAAATTTTTTAATCAAAGTAAGAGACTAATAAATTATAATATTTTCTCTAATAAACAAACAAAATTCCGATTATAGAGCGTTAACGTTCTTATTATGTTTTTTCTCTTTTTTTTATTTACCGGTTTTTCGTCGCATCAGTAACATTGTTAATTCGTAATTTGGAATATTGTACATTATTATTAATCACCATGAATATAGTAGAAATGTCTTTTCGCACTCAATTCTTTCATCTTCTAATTATTTATTTATTTATGTATTTAGAGCTGCGAGGTGATCGCATTAACTATAATGTCATTAACAACCATATGTCTTAGAATGATAATAGCCCGTACAGAATGGAAAAACTAAACAGAACAGAAAGAATAAGGGGATTTTTAGTTACAACGAACTAACACGCTTAGTCAAAGAGATTTAGGTCAAATAGATTTGACAAAGTGGAGTACATTTTCAATGTTTTTATCTTTGTTAGCTATTTCAATAACTTTTTTAGTTTTATCGCATCTTTCCTATCGTCGTAAATTTAGGCAATAACTATCGTGCCGTAACGTATTCTAAAGCTTCATGAAAACTTTCGTCTCCATTTTATTTAAAGAACTTACTGCGATTATCGATTTTGTTGTGTTTGATATAAATAAGATTCTTGAGAAGGAAAAGCTTTATTATCTACAAAAATAACTTCAATTGAGCATGTCCACGAGTTCTGAATGAAGCGTTACTTATAACAGCTCTTTTTATATGCCTTTTTACAGCTTCGATCTAATAACTCGCACACCTCTGTTGAATACAATTTTATCCCAGTTTAAAAATGATCATTTTTAAGAGGTTTCTAAAATAATGATTAACTATATTCTAAGTATCATCAAAGTAATCACAATGTAGGAAACAACAGTTAACACTAGAACTACCGACGATTAAAATAGATTTGTTTGTAGCAAAGAAATCAAGATGAAGAGTATTTGAAAAAATCCTTCTACCAAGGGTAATAATTCTTTGTGCATATTTTTTGCAAAAAATTATAGAAAATCCATAGAAATGTGTCACTGTAAATTTATAAAATTTCTATGCGACACGGATAGAATTAATAAAAAGAACGAAAGATGACGAAATATTATCCCATTTTTTCCATAGCTTGGATTCAAAGTCCCTTTTTGTTTGTCCAATTACATTGTAACATTTTCGATTTTATATGAAATTGCATTACTGTACTAAAATATCTATATTTTCATTAATTTTCCCACCGATTTTCGTTACCGAAGTAGGTGTACGCTTAATTTTCTAAGTAACTGTATGAAATCAATTTTAACCCCCGAGAACGCCGAAGAGGAGTAAAAAGGATCCATTATAGTATAAATATGTAGATTTTATTATTCTTCTGTTATTTCTTTTATTTTTTATAAGTCTTTAAGCAATGTGTAAAAACAAGGAAGATAAAAAATTAGTCACTTTTAACACATATACTAACATTCGGCACCATATGACCCTTCTCCGGTGTCCGAGAGTTAATAATCGTGTGCGGATAATACAATTTAAGGTATTAATTTTAAATCTCGAGAATACCAAAGAAGAGTAAAAATGATCCATTATATAAATATGTAGATTTTGTTATTTATCTACAATTATTTTTTTTTTTTTTATAAGTTTTTAAGCAATGTGTAAAAACAAGGAAGATAAAAAATTAGTCACTGTTAACGCATACGATAACATTCGGCACCATATGACCCGTCTCGTGTGTCCGAGAGTTAGGAATCTTGCACGGATAATACAATTTAAGGTATTAATTTTAAATCTCGAGAATACCAAAGAAGAGTAAAAATGATCCATTATATAAATATGTAGATTTTGTTATTTATCTACAATTATTTTTTTTTTTTTTATAAGTTTTTAAGCAATGTGTAAAAACAAGGAAGATAAAAAATTAGTCACTGTTAACGCATACGATAACATTCGGCACCATATGACCCGTCTCGTGTGTCCGAGAGTTAGGAATCTTGCACGGATAATACAATTTAAGGTATTAATTTTAAATCTCGAGAATACCAAAGAAGAGTAAAAATGATCCATTATATAAATATGTAGATTTTGTTATTTATCTACAATTATTTTTTTTTTTTTTATAAGTTTTTAAGCAATGTGTAAAAACAAGGAAGATAAAAAATTAGTCACTGTTAACGCATACGATAACATTCGGCACCATATGACCCGTCTCGTGTGTCCGAGAGTTAGGAATCTTGCACGGATAATACAATTTAAGGTATTAATTTTAAATCTCGAGAATACCAAAGAAGAGTAAAAATGATCCATTATATAAATATGTAGATTTTGTTATTTATCTACAATTATTTTTTTTTTTTTTATAAGTTTTTAAGCAATGTGTAAAAACAAGGAAGATAAAAAATTAGTCACTGTTAACGCATACGATAACATTCGGCACCATATGACCCGTCTCGTGTGTCCGAGAGTTAGGAATCTTGCACGGATAATACAATTTAAGGTATTAATTTTAAATCTCGAGAATACCAAAGAAGAGTAAAAATGATCCATTATATAAATATGTAGATTTTGTTATTTATCTACAATTATTTTTTTTTTTTTTATAAGTTTTTAAGCAATGTGTAAAAACAAGGAAGATAAAAAATTAGTCACTGTTAACGCATACGATAACATTCGGCACCATATGACCCGTCTCGTGTGTCCGAGAGTTAGGAATCTTGCACGGATAATACAATTTAAGGTATTAATTTTAAATCTCGAGAATACCAAAGAAGAGTAAAAATGATCCATTATATAAATATGTAGATTTTGTTATTTATCTACAATTATTTTTTTTTTTTTTATAAGTTTTTAAGCAATGTGTAAAAACAAGGAAGATAAAAAATTAGTCACTTTTAATGTATACACTAACATTCAGCACCATATGACCCGTCTCCTATGTCCGAGAGTTAATAATCATGTGCGGATAATACAATTTAAGGTATGAAGTATACAGTACCGTGTTTAACGACATGTTCGAGTCTCTCTCGTATTACACTGTGAAAGGGTTAAAGCAAGTATCCAAACGAATCATGGAATTTCGTCGAAGCTAGTTAATTGGCAGCGAGAGGAAGCGCATCGATCATGCTCGCGTCGCTCGATGTAGGAGGTAGCACGGTAGTTTACCACGTTCGATCTCGTTTAAATATTTAACGGTGGTCATGTATGCACGTCGATCGGCTCGTTATAACCAGATTGACAGACCGGAGGTGGAGTCTGCGAGATACAGTCGCTGTCGACGAGCCGGTATTAAAATGCAAATGATCACACTATCATCGAGTGTTGTTCGTATCACCGTGCTACCTCCGTCGTCGCGGACTCGCAAAACACCCTGACACCATCTCCTTTCCCGTTCTGTATGCATAAAGTATCGCCTCAACGCCTCACTCCGTACACCTTTCCACGTATCGATACGAATAGAAATTTAATTGACCGACCACCATGTTCGACCACCAATAGCTATATCGAAATTTAATTGTCCTTGGAGAAGCAGCTATCAAACGAACGACGCCAACTACAGGATTGAACGGTGAAAGTGACAAGGGCAGAGAAGTTTTTGTACAATTAAACGCTTTGATAGCTCATCTTTACGCTCCGTGACGATGATTAATTGTTTAATTATGAGTGTCCAACAGGGAAAAAATAACGATACCATGATTAACGATTAATTACATCTCGATATAAGAGCCACCGAAACGATGTATAAAAAATTCTACCGGTCAATTAAGATCTATCGTTCACTGAATACTACTCGGGTTCTGAGATGTTGATGCTTAAATTATTGATCGCTGCGGCACATTCTTCGATCGGTGTCCGCGTTAGAACCTTTGTAATACAAGTTATTCGATAGCTCTCGATTATTTAATAGACGCGTCCAAGCTACCCACTGGATGAACGATTATTAGTTCTCATGTGCACATCTCAAGCAAATGTAATATGGTTTAATGATATACCGCGATTAATTCTGTGCCATTTAAATGAAATTTGAATCGCTGAAAATAATGTAGAGAAATATTATCGTGTCGGTGATTATAATTAATAATTATTTATATCGGCGAAGATAAAATTGAGAAACGGATACAGAATCTAATGAAATTCACGCGGGGCAAGGTGTCGAGTGAAATAAAATTAACACTCGGATCATAATTTTTCATTAAACTTATCCGATTCTGAAAAGTGTTTATGAATTTCGCAAACGATCGTCGATCTTAACCCTCTGTAGCCAGAATTTTGTCTGCTTATTGGAGAAAAAATGACAATTCATTATAGTTTTTCAGTTTGATTTGATAATGTTTAAACTAATAATTACTGTAGATGAATCGTGGTGTCGCTACAGTAACACAGTAATCAAAATTACTGAAGATGTGATAACTAAAGAAAATTAATTTTTTTAAATATAGATACATCAGTTTGTAACTTTTAAGTCATACGGTCCTTTAGAGGGTTAACTTCACATTCTTGCAAGACGTTCAATTTTCGATCGTTATGCAAACGGATAGCCAGAAAGAAATTTTGGAAGAACTTACACGGATTAACAGAAATACATATAAAAAATAAATAAATAAATTACACTTAAATTAATCTTTGGAATAATGTGTTTATGCTACCCTACCTGACTGGACACAGATCTTAAATTATAAATTATCTGCCTAATTAAAAATCTATCTTAACTTAGGAGTAGGGCCTGTCTGATTAACGCTAGATTTACGGAACCCGTCAATTTGACTCAGTTCAGATTTCGTGCTTAAGTTTAACAATCATGCACGCGGAAAATGTAAACACAAAATAGAATTTGTATACGAGAAATGTAGTAAATAAATCTCTGCTAATAGAAATCTATTAATTTGAAGTAAACTGAACTAATGATTTTGCAATAAATTTGTATTTCAATGTACCCATCAAAATGAGCCGATCGATATCCGTAAACCTAGTGTTAAACATTGATCGTAAGTTAATAACAGACTACCTTACCTGCAAATATGTACACCTTAACCCTCTATACATAGCCTGAATTTTGTCACCTTACCAGAGAAAAAAAATTACAATTACAGTTTTTCACTTTGATTTGAAAATTTTTTAACTAACAATTGTTATAGATGCATCGTGGTATCACTATAGTGATACAGTAATCAAAATTAATAGTGCAGTGATAACTAAAGAAAATTAATTTTTTCAAATATACAGTACTGTGCAAAAGTCTTAGACCACCTGGCAAAAAAAATATTTTGCTATCTTAGAAACGAATTTAAGATGGATTCAAATTATTTTTATTTTGACGTTATTTCTTTTTTTTTTTTTAAAGAATTAGATTCACGAGGTGTTAATTAGATTGAGAAATATTGATTAATTTAAAACAATCAATATTTTCTCTTTTTACTTTCGCTACGCGACAGTTTTTTTTTCTTTTCTTTTTTTAGATAATTGTTAAAAAAATTTTAAGAAACTCACTTTGCATTTCCTGCCGTTCTGTTATCGACAATTTAAGAAGCTGATTTTTTCCTTTTTGGCTTTCTTCGTATGTTTCCTTTATACTTTGCATACGCGTTCCATAATATTTTAATCAAGGCTCTGCTTGTTAAAGAATTTTTAAAACATATTTTCACCAGATAAAATTATGCATGGCCAACACAAGAAAGGCAATATGGAAAAATTTAAATTTAGCAGTGTTAAGAAATGCTTCTCTAAAATATGTTTAATTACAGTTACAAGATCAATAATGTAGATGGTCTAAGACTTTTGCGCAGTACTGTAGATACATCAGTTTGTAACTTTTAAGTGGCACGGTCCCATAGAGGGTTAAGAAGATTCAATTTCACGCTGAATTGTTTTTCGTTCGTCTCCAACCGTTAAAGTTCACTTTGTCAAACAATGCGTTCGCATTGATAGCAACGTGGCTCTAACTTCTTTTCTTTTAACTGGCAACGTCGCGTCTGCAAGTTGATTCTACTACATCTAGATGCAGATTGCAGATGCAGTGAGAGGTTAATCCGTGGACTCTCAATTTTATATGCTTTTCATGATATTTCCTTTTTTTTTTCCACTCTTTCGTCCGCCTCTCTTTCGCATTAATTACAGTCGACGTCACACAGACCAGACGTATTTCATTTCAACGTGTTCCATGCGATATTTTCCTCTCTTCGTTTCGCGTACCAGAAGTCAAATAAAATAACCGTAAATAATTATCTTTATCGAGCAAATAATATCTCGCAAAGCAAAGGAGTCTAGATGAAAAGCGGTTCGTTCGCGAACACGTAAGACAATGACTGCGTTCCTTTGCTCTGGCCCATTGAAATTGTTACCCGCATCTGTACACCCGTTAGATGTATGCTTGACGCGATTAAAATGTTCCAATGCGCTTACATAGCGCACTATCACAGAGAACACTAGGACAAAGCATTTGACAAAATAAAAGTGTCGGGGTACTATTTCATTTGTTAGGACACGAGTTACTGCTTCTGATGTACGAAGTTCTTTCACGTTAAAGTTAAATAAAATAAACGACACTTCAGGATTACGTGTTTCGCTTCAAGCTTTTCTTTTTAAATATTTCTTTGTACCAAGGCTTGCGTCTATCCTATAAGATAAGTTCGGGATAGTTCGATCACCGGGAGAGACCGACTAGTATTAACCCTTATCGGACGCTAGCTTTTTATACATGATCCTCACTAACAAGGGACATCACCCAAATGACACGCATCGATTTTGATGAAATTTTGATATGTTATAGAAGTCGAAAAAATATTTGACACGTACTTTTTTTTATCTGCAATGATCCATGTTGAAGGGGTGAAAACAACCCTCAAAGTTGGGTTGAAAATCACATTTTTGCGAATATCTCGAAAACTATTTGGCGTAGAGAAAAAATTCAAAATGCAAAATGTGTGGTTTTGAAGGGCCAATTATATGGTAAAAAAATTTTCAAAAAATTGATTTGTTTGTACAATTTTTTGCAAATTAAGATTAATTTGCAAATTTTTTTTATAAAACATTGAAGTATTCTCATAAAAATTTGTACACACAATTGGAAATAATATAAAATAATATAAAATAATAATATAAATAATAATATAAAAGATCAATAAAAGTGATCGTTCGTTTAGAGTTGTTTTATGTAAGTTATTGTAAGTTGTAGTTGCTTTCGGTAAATATGCGAAAAATTTTCAGCATTGTGAGAATAACATTTTTGTTAGAAATGATTTAGTTTTTGAACGAGTAAGAGGGAGATAAGTTTTTAATGTATTATACTTTTTAATACAATCTCCAACACGAAGAAATGGTTTTCTGTTACACGTTTACAGACAGCGAGTTTCGATATGATCCGTCTTGTCACCTCACACGTGCCATACGACCGCAGCGACAAAGTGCTATTGTCACGTCAGAGGTGACTTACGTCCGTTAAGGGTTAAAATCTCAAAATAAAACAAATAAATTGGTTTATTGTTATTCTCGTACTAACAATTGTCGCAAAACCGTATGTCTATTATAAGTTGCATTTAAAGTTAAAGTAAAACTAAAAAAAACTATTTCGAGACTAAACGGGTTAACGCTAAACTACCAAAACCGTCAAAATGATCGGCGTGTAATTTCTCATAGAAATTATATTTTACAACGATTCAGTTTGAGCAATTTTTTGTGATCTTCTGTGAAAAATATAGGTAAAGATTTGTTCCCCTTACGTTATGTATTTTTTTAGAATACCTATCATGTTTATTTCTTTGGGTACAAATAGGTCTAAGTTTTGTGTATACTAGAATGTAAAACTGAAAAAAACTATTTCGATACATTCGTAAACGAGGATTGGATTAAATGTGTAAAGTGTGGACGTTGTTTCGTGATGGATGCTCGTTAGCAGTATTTATTGCCAATTTGAAATTTAAAAAGGTAATAGTGATAAAATAGAAATAAAAATATAGAAATCACCGTATCATTTTAAAATCTAAGAAGCTAAAAAAAATATTTAAAGAACATGATCGCCAGGATCAAAATTTGTTTCTCATAGTTACGAGATGCTATTTATTTTTCACTCGAAGAGAGATTTAAGAAAAAGCAGTATAATAGTAATAATATTAAAATAAAAATATAAAAATCACCGTATCATTTAAAAATCTACAAAGTTAAAAACAATTTTTAAACAAAAAATATCG
>SMSQ01000617.1:14567-36384 GCA_019453375.1 Ctenoplectra terminalis
TCGCCTCCTTCCACGCATTTTTTCTGCCAATTAACACTACGACCACCTCCTTCGCTTCATCGCAAAATGACGTTGGCCAATCCGCGTGTCTCAACCCCCGAAAACTCTCCCTTCCCGAAGCGTCGTGAGAGACGACGTCTCAATCGGGAAAGCAGAACACAATCATCATCAGACCAAATCACATGACACATTGAACGGAGAGCGCAACAAGTAACAAGAAAACACAGCCATTATAACACGGATAAACACGATCAAATTCAACGTTCATCAACCAGGAGACTTCGACACCACGACGAGGCTCTCCGAATATTCATGTCAACGAGGCCCAAGAGCGTTAATTCAGTTTTGGGTCAGAGCGTCGACGGCACGCTCAACAACATCGTTATCAACGTATTTAGTAATAATTTGAACGACCAAAGACAGTTTTCCATATATGACGCAACGTTGCAGCCATAAAAGTGAAATTTTTGTACGTGGTCCTAATTCGATGGCCAGGGAATGTAGATTGTTACGTGGTAGATCAGCTTACTTTGTATGGGTTTAATTAATTAATTTGATTAATCTATCAGTCGGCCGTTTGCGCGTGGTGAAAATTTTAGACAATACGACTCAGAGGCCAATGAGATTTGAAAGAACAGCGAGATGAAGGTAGAAAACTAGATCAGTTGACGGATGCCAATATCGTCGAGGAAGATAAGCACATCGTTGAACGTAACTGGATCGGTGAGCATCCGCCTGGGATCGGTACCAATCTTGCGTTATATAAAAATTTCTAGAATATATTTCTGGGATGATTCTAAAAATTTGACCCTTTTTCTCCGTTTATTCACTATTTTTCTCGTTCTTTACGTTCTTCACGTTCTTCGCAGGAATTTCCATATTGTATTAAGGAATATATTTCCTGTACAAGGCTTCCGAGCTAATTTCCATAGAATTTTAAGACCCATGTAAGAAAATTCGACCTTTTTGTTCCTTGAAGCTTCCATATTATTTATTCGGTGCATAGAATGGGTCGTATTTGTATACAGTTTACAGTCGCTTTATTCGGTTTGTGATTGGTCAGCGTTTTCTTTTTTTCTTTTTTTTTTATTAAGAGTTTATTTTAGAGTGGTCACGTTAACATTGAAGTCATTAGTGACCACTAAACGATACATGAATGGCTATTACAATGTTCCAATGTTTTCGAAAGTGAGATAATACATTTTGCTTATAGTGAATTTAGCAGGTTTATGTGTCTAAAAAATTCCAGCACCCTATGGATGTTGGGATCGTTTAAGTTGGATCTCATGTCCGCCTTGATGTTGAATCTAATTTTAAGTTTCACAGGACTATTGTGAAAACTTAAAATGTTCTTTTGGAATGAAAGAACGGAAATTACAAATGTTTACCACTCTTTGTTTACTTGATCAATAACGCTTCGTTTTAAAATAAAAAAAATAAAAAATTGATGTTACGAAGATACAAATTTAATTTCAAACTTAATCGCTGAAGAAGACTACACGTGTCGCCATGGCGGGTTAATTAACACTAAACCTACCAAACCGGTCAAAATGACCGGCTTCTAATTTCTCGTAGAAAATCTATAATCTTACAATGATGCGATTTCGGCGATTTTTCATAATTTTCTGTAAAAAAAAAATACACATAAAGATTCATTTTCCTCGCGTTTTGTATTTTTATTTCACAGAATATTTTTTCGCGTACCGCGTATTCTATCGGTGTTCCATTGATTATCCAATAAGCAACTAAGATCCTATTGCAATTCTTCAGTTGTGCTGTATTAACCCTTTGCACTCGAGAGGTGACTCTTGCTCACCACTTGGATTAATGCAGCGCTTTGAATCGCGTATAATATAATTATTTTATTTCGACTTTTGGTGTATTTTTACATTATACAAGACCTAATATTGAATCTTAAGCTTGGTAATTTTATAACCCTCTATGGGACCGTGTGACTTAAAGGTTACAAACTGATGTATCTATATTTTAAAAAATTAATTTTCTTTAGTTATCACTGCACTATTATAAAATATTTATAATAGTATATTATATAATATTAATATAAATTTGATTACTGTATTACTGTAGTGACTACATGATCCATCTACAGTAATTATTACTTTAACCCTTAGCGGACGAGCATTCTTTTGACACTGATTCGTGGCAGGTGGAGGATAATTTCTATATGGAACGAGATTATANAAAATTATTTATAATAGTATATTATATAATATTAATATAAATTTGATTACTGTATTACTGTAGTGACTACATGATCCATCTACAGTAATTATTACTTTAACCCTTAGCGGACGAGCATTCTTTTGACACTGATTCGTGGCAGGTGGAGGATAATTTCTATATGGAACGAGATTATAAATTAAATACCTAAACAATTAGGCAGAAAATAAAATAGAAAACAGAGAAATAGTCGATGAAACTTCGCATGAGCGTCTCCTATGTAGATGCGACGATTCGACTTGGGAAAAAAATTATAATATCGTCGCAGCGGCGATATTCGTCCGCAAAGGGTTGAATCAATTCGTATTTTTTAATTCTTAGTTGAAGCTGTTCCAATTTTTGTTTCCTCTTTTCTTCAAATAAAATTTCGAACGCAAAATTTCGAACTCGTGGTCGAGTGCATAAAATGAAGCTACCGCGAAACGAATGGCAGTCGCGTCTTAAAAATAATGCAAGCACAACGAACGCTGATCATTACCGTGTGACACAACCAGCGTCGGGGATGATGGCGAAACGAGCAGAGGAGAGGGTGCACGACACGGAACAATACAAATGGAAAATACAATAGCACGAGGGAATGGAGGAATGCATTTTCTCCTTGTACTTGCTCGACAACGGTGTCCTACGCTGCCCGAGAGCTTTTAGAGAGATATACGCTCGCAGCTAATTCCCGGGACGATCCTTTCTAACCTATAAGGGGAATTCTTGCGGAAAATTCGACGCTGTGACTATGGAATTTCGAAAGCAAATCTGCATGAACCGCGGTAAGAGCTGCTTCATCGAACACCGATGAATGGAACTTTTAATGCACAATCGTTTCTGTTGGAAGCGACGAATTGAAATTCTCAATGGCTCGCGTGTAGGTGTGTGTAGGTGTGAGCGGATCGAGTCCGTGTGAGCGGGGTTACATCGAAGATTGCACGGTTCGGGTTTGAAAGAAAGGAACCATTCGCGCGAACGAAGTGGGATATTAATTTGAAAATGGTTGCTTCGAAATGAATTGAACGTTGCTGATTTGATTCAATTTTTTTTATGGCGGATATGAAGTTTTTAACCGGTTATACATACCTTGATTCCTATTTGGGGATTTTGGTTTTTCACGTACACTGGTTGGCGCGAAAAATATGTAAGAAGAATAATTTTTCTAGTAAAAATAAAAAAAAATAAAAAAAATTAATTGGGGGTTAGTGGGTTAATTTTAATTTATTTATGCAGGGTTCGATTTAAAGCGAAAACTATATAAGGAGCATAACTTTTTTAGTAATAATTTTCAGAAACAAAAATTTGGGCGTTAGTGGGTTAATTTTTATTTATTTATGTAGGGTTCAATTTAAAGCGAAAAATATATAAGAAGCGTAACTTTTCCGGTGAAAATTAAAAATAAAACTTCGGGCGTTGGTGGGTTAATTTTTATTTATTTATGCAGGGTTCGATTTAAAGCGAAAAATATATAAGGAGCATAACTTTTTTAGTAATAATTTTCAGAAAGAAAAATTTGGGCGTTAGTGGGTTAATTTTTATTTATTTGTGTAGGGTTCAATTTAAAGCGAAAAATATATAAGAAGCGTAATTTTTCCGGTGAAAATTAAAAATAAAAATTCGGGCGTTGGTGGGTTAATTTTTATTTATTTATGTAGGGTTCGATTTAAAGTAAAAAATGTATAAGAAGCGTAACTTTTCCGGTGAAAATTAAAAATAAAAATTCGGGCGTTGGTGGGTTAATTTTTATTTATTTATGTAGGGTTCAATTTAAAGCGAAAAATATATAAGAAGCGTAACTTTTTCAGTAATAATTTTCAGAAAGAAAAATTTGGACGATAGTGGATTAATGTTTATTTATTTGTGTAGGGTTCGATTTAAAGCAAAAAATGTATAAGGACCATAATTTTTCCAGTGAAAATTAAAAACGAAAAAAAATTTGGGCGTTAGTGAGTTAATTTTTATTTATTTATGTAGGGTTCGATTTAAAGCGGTGTATTTTACTGTAAAGTCATTAGCGATCACGTGTCTTAGAATGTTAACCCTTTGCATTTCTAAATTATTTTAAAGTTTCTCATTATTGTGAAAATTTTAAGCGTCGTTTTGAAAAGAGAAAGAATTTATAAACTTTCAGCTTTTTCTACTTATTTAGTTAATTATTCGATAAACCGCTAGCATTGCAATTTTGAAATGTATGCTAAGTGCTTATAGCCATTGTCGGATACTACCGATGTGGCTTTGCAAAATTTTTGGGACGTATAAAGTGTGAAGATAACGCACGTTCACGTAGACAGAACATAGCAAACGATGATATTTTTGAATTGTCAGTGTAAGCAGATCCTCCGACATTGATAAAATAACAATATAGTAAAAGTATTGCAAGTAATGCTTGTAAAAAGAAAATTATAATATTAGAAATATAACTATTAAACAAATTTTTATAAAGTACTGTATGCACATAATGATTCATAAAAATCAGTGATTAATTTTACACAGTCAGTAGAATTTAAATATAAATATTATAGAAATATTATTCAGAGCAATACGTTATTTAAACATACGACTGATATAAATAAAAATAAATATTTCAATCGATGTTCACAGAATTAATTCTTTCGCTACGAAAAGCACTTGTATACGCTCTCAAAATTTCAATAATTATTTGTTATAAACACATACACAATATACATTCTCTATAGCACATAAAAATTTTTATTTTCAGTATTAAGCGTTATACTATAATTCATTACACAAAGTATCTAAATTCTTGTAGATATATCCCATATTAACAAAAATTCTAATGATCTATGTACCAAGAACAATTTTATTTTGAAGTTTTTAGTTTAGTTCCTTTAGTTTAGCTCCTTTTTTTAGTTTTGAAGTTAATATTTAACAAGACACGAATTCTCAAACTTATTCTAAATATACGAACAATTTGTTCCGTTTCGACTCTCTCTCCTCATTCTATTTTATTTTTCTTACTCTCTATTCTTTCATTTTTCTATCTATTTTATTATTCTTATTTTATTTTTGTCTTACAAATACCATGTTGAACATTTTTAAATTTAAGTGTAGGTTAAGATAGACTAGGTGACGTAACTGTTCTCTGCTCTAGCGGATTGAATGCGCGGTCTTCCGCCGATTTAAGTTTCAGAAAGAATTCTAAGAGTAAGCCAGAACGAAGTGTCGGAGCGTTGGTAATTTCTGTAGATGAATTCCGAATTAATCCCGGTGTATTTGTCTTTAAAGGCTTGACTGCGCCATGTTAAACAAAGTGCTTAATTAAATTAAGATGCTAAGAGGATTATTTTCTCCAAGACTTGCGGTAATTGCCATTGCTTTTGCCATATCTTTCCTAAGATACCAACGTGAAAGAAGACCGTAAAAAATCAAGAAGAATCCTAGAAAAGTAACTCAGACCACGAAATCAACCTCGAATCTTATAAAATTCTGGAAACATATTAACACTAGAACCACCGACGATTAAAGTAGACTTATTTGTACTGTGGCGGCCCTCCTACACATATTTCACTCTACAATTTGTCACATCACGACGTACTTCTTAACACATTGACGGCCGCTGTCACGTTCGTGTGACTTCGTACAGCTATTTTCTCAAAATGGTTTCTTGCATCGTTTCGATGTTTGTATACTAATACATACCGATGCTATTTTTAAAGAAACATTAAAAATAGTGTAACAGTGATCTTAACTCTTTTCTTATTAACACGTTGAAGATCAGCAACTTTTTTTAAAATCTTATTGCGGGATGAAGTTATAATCGAATAAAATTTTTACTTGCACACTTTTACGAAACAATTATACCTGCAGTAAATGTGGATCTTGACTTCTATTTTCTGCAAGAGTGATTATTTTTAAACGTAACTTCCCATTTACAATTGCTTGTTACTTTTACAAACTAAAAGAATACGAGATATCTTGTGATCGGTCCTCAATGTGTTAATAATTATGCTAGGAACGATTGTGTAAATATTGCCGCCGCTAATCTAAGGGCGATGCGAAAAATGTGCGACCGTCAAAGTGTTAAAATTCCATCACACCCTCCAGCGATGGAAACAAGCGACACTCAGTTTCACACGCTCAACTGATCAGAAAGAAAAAAAAAAANTAATTAAATTAAGATGCTAAGAGGATTATTTTCTCCAAGACTTGCGGTAATTGCCATTGCTTTTGCCATATCTTTCCTAAGATACCAACGTGAAAGAAGACCGTAAAAAATCAAGAAGAATCCTAGAAAAGTAACTCAGACCACGAAATCAACCTCGAATCTTATAAAATTCTGGAAACATATTAACACTAGAACCACCGACGATTAAAGTAGACTTATTTGTACTGTGGCGGCCCTCCTACACATATTTCACTCTACAATTTGTCACATCACGATGTACTTCTTAACACATTGACGGCCGCTGTCACGTTCGTGTGACTTCGTACAGCTATTTTCTCAAAATGGTTTCTTGCATCGTTTCGATGTTTGTATACTAATACATACCGATGCTATTTTTAAAGAAACATTAAAAATAGTGTAACAGTGATCTTAACTCTTTTCTTATTAACACGTTGAAGATCAGCAACTTTTTTTAAAATCTTATTGCGGGATGAAGTTATAATCGAATAAAATTTTTACTTGCACACTTTTACGAAACAATTATACCTGCAGTAAATGTGGATCTTGACTTCTATTTTCTGCTAGAGTGATTATTTTTAAACGTGACTTCCCATTTACAATTGCTTGTTACTTTTACAAACTAAAAGAATACGAGATATCTTGTGATCGGTCCTCAATGTGTTAATAATTATGCTAGGAACGATTGTGTAAATATTGCCGCCGCTAATCTAAAGGCGATGCGAAAAATGTGCGGCCGTCAAAGTGTTAAAATTCCATCACACCCTCCAGCGATGGAAACAAGCGACACTCAGTTTCACACGCTCAACTGATCAGAAAGAAAAAAAAAAAGAAAAAAGGAGAAAGAGGAAAGAGAATTAGGACCGCGCAAATTGAAAGCAGCCGCCGACTGTGCAAATGTCTTTTCATTAACTGTCGAAACAGGTTCATAGATTTTCTGGTATCCCGGACGGCGAATTATCCGTTCACGATTCGCCGATCAAAGGGCGGCGGCATGGCACACGCGTGACCTGGAATTTCCAGCGACTCAAGTAAATGTAAACGGAAACCGACCCTTCTTACTGCAAATGGCGGCCTGCAAAGGGAGATACGGTCTTGATCCCCTCGTTACGTGCACCGCGAAATTTGCCAACCACCTGTAATGCTGGTAAACCGTAAGAACCGCAGACACCTACAATTATGATGTTCATTTTCTACTGATACACCCTGCCAAAACCAATTAGGCAACAGAGTTGCATTCCTGTTTCTTTTTTTTTTTTTCGCCCCCTATTTGATTCAGCCAGCTTTTGTTTGCAGAGTGAACCGACAATTGAATTGTTGCGCCTTTTGTTTGATTATTAGCGAGCGCGCGTGTACGCGGAGTCAGAATTTTCTATCGAACGACTACTGTGGTTTGAATTTTGGATGGAACTCGTATTTTGTTATTGTTCACCGAAATTGTACGATAATCGATGGTATTGAAGCTTGCAGAAAAGTCGGAGGGAATTTGAATAAAATTTATCAGAGGCGTAAATAGCAGTGGGTGACGTTAAATACGGTATTGTAAAATTTTATTGTTCAATTTTATTGCGAACCTGAGTGCGATACTGGAGGAGTGTTGGGTTGGTACCAAGTGAAGTGTACTCGATTATAAAATACAACAAAGTCTTTAGTACTAATATTATATTCTTTGATTCTGTATCTCACGCGGTTTCTCTATATTCTGCTACAGGTTCACTCTCTGATTTTCTATTCTCGACTCTCTATCTTCAATTATCCATTCTCAACTTCCTCGCACGCACATTTTCTCTCATCATATATTCCTACATTCTCTATCTTTTTCTTCCTTAATCTCGTTCACTCGGTCCAAATTTATTTTCCGAATTTCCTAGGTACGAAGAATTATAGAACAAATTATTGTAGGAATGTTGGGTTGGTACAGGTAAATGTACACGATTATAAAATATAACAAATTCTTTAATACTAATACTGATATTGCATTAACTCGACTCTCGAACGAGTCCCAGACTCACTTTCGAACTTTCTATTTACCACTGTCCCGCAGGCGCATTTTCCCTAACCATATATTCCAACATTCTCTCCCTTCTCATTCAGTATTGAGAGCCGAATATTGAGAGTCTGAGGGTGAGTCTGAAAGAGAATCGAGAGCATGCGAGACCTTAACATTAAAGATATAGAATTAGAGAGTATAGTTGCTGTAAGAGCATTGTAGGAATGTTGAGCTGGTACAGGTAAAAGTTCTCGATTATAAAATATAACAAAGTCTTTAATACTGATATTACATTAACTCGGACTTCCTATTCTCCACTGTCCCGTACACGCATTTTCCCTAACCATATATTCCAACATTCTTTCTCTTTTCATTCTTTAATCTCTCTCACTCTGTCCAGGCGTTCCCCGAAAATCTTCGGTCACACGATGATCTCGTTCACTCGGTCCAAACACTCTTCTTTCGCGGTTCTATTGCTCGATCCCAAGTACTCTTCATTCTCACGTCTATCGTGCTGCTCCAAACACTCTTCTTTCGCACCTCTGTCGCTCGGTCCCAAATACTCTTCGTTCACACATCTATCGCTCTGGACTAAACATTCATTCCCGGCTCACCGTTCCATTGCCACAATAACCCGTTAGGTGACTAACCCTGTTATTATGAAATATTATTTATTAATAGATACAATTAGAGGTTATGCGCGTGTATTAGGTTGGTGCATATGAAATGCCAGATTTTGATCACATGTAAATATTTCTATTCCTGTTTCCACCGTATTATTGTTTACGAGATAACCTTTCATACGGTTCGATTATCTATTATCTATTATATTTTGTTGATATTCGTATAATTTTCTTATATAAACACAAACTTGACGATAATGCTACAAAAATCACTCGGAACATAAACGGAGCGTTTAAACCGTCCTCTTGTGAACAAGAGGAAAGTTGAGCGTTAATTCGCAAAATTCAATTTTAGAAATTTCTCTACAAAATGAGTTACGTGGTAGATCCGAAGATAACGATGTATCGAAAGCACCGATGGAAAATAATTTGCGTGAAACATCAAAAGAATTTGCTCTAATAATAAATATTAATCATTCCATGGTATTAGATCACATTTTGTAAATTGATAAGGTGAAAAAATGACACGAGGTTACTGTTATTTACTAAGAAAATTCTACATTTCATATGCACCAACCTAATATAATAAAGTTGAAGTATATTCAATGAGAAATCAATTTTTTTAATATTCTTCATTGCCTGTTCTCCCTTTTGTGATATAAAAAATATGTTTAGAAAAATGAACGCGTGTCTGACCGCGGGTCATAGGTTCGCCGTCACTGCTCTGGACTGAACATTCATTGCCAGCTCGCGATTCCATTCCCATAATATCTCAGAGACGTCAACGTTTGCAGTGACACAAGAAACAAATGTCGTCTCCTGGACGCTATTGTGTGCCGAGGGGTTAAATCACAATTCCAAGTCATTAATTGCACAGAGAAATCATCCATGAAGGGGCAGATCCACCATCTCTTGTCCAACTCAACAGCATTAATTTCGATTTCCCACTTTCACCGTTACATATCGCGTGCTCCACATTGTAATCCGCCATGCTGTCTGTACTTGACAACCTCTCATAAAGTCCCAACCAGGTATCGTCGAACAAATCGTCCTGTCCATGCAGTAATTGCTTGGACCGCGTCATCAGCTCTCTGTTTTCGTTGGTTAAGTCCTATCTTTCATCGATAAAGGTTTGATATTTTGTATTCTCGATGTCACGAAAGAAAAACCAAAATTAACAACAATATTTCGTGGCGTTTGTATTATGATCTGTACGTAGAAATTTTATTTTTTTCCTTTAAACGTTTTAAGGGATCATTTGGGTTTTTATGATACACATTTTGCGAGAGTTGGTTCGAGGAGCAGGGAAATATTTTTTTTTATTGGAATATGATATATCGTTTGGGTTTTACGTGACCAGAAATTGATACAGTTTAACCGAATATTTGAATAAAATCGTTACTGTGTCCATAAAATGGTAATCTTTCATTTATTTTTTTTTTATTAAAGTTTATATAATTAATTCGGCACGAAAAATGAATGGAATTTTGAAATGCGTGCACAAGAATTATTAAAAATAATATTTTTATAACAGATGGATCGTAAATTCAGAAATATAATAATCGAGGAAGAAAGAAAGTTTTGGTGTACCTAAAATTTCATACGATTAAAAACGAAGGAATAATTGCTTTTAAAATAACAGTAGCGGAAACTGAAGAAATTTTTTTCTTTTTTTTTTTAACCAGCTTGAATGCAGGGAAAGTGACGTATATATGTTTGATTTATCGCAGTCAATTTTACAACTAAGCTTTCGTATCGAAATATTCGGCACGAAAATCGAAGCCGAGCCGTTATTCGTTTCGGAAATAATTAAAATTTAATTGCAATTAAAATAAACTCGAAACTCATCAAACTTTACTTTCGAGCTCGATAGGTCGATACCGATGGCCGAATTAATCCAACGAACATTTATCACTGGTTCGGCGAACATTTACAAATTCCAAATTGACATTAACAATATTCACTTATCAGTAGCTTCCTTTTTTTCTCGGTGCAATTGGAAACCAATTCGAGCACTGCGAAGAATCGTTCGACTAAACGCGCTCGCTTTCACACGCAACTGCAAATTAATAAAATTTCTATAAGAAATTATTGTTGAAATACGCGCCGTTTATTAAAAAGAAAACACGGATGACGTCGGCCATAGGCGAGTTGCCTGACATCTGTGTGCTCTCTCTCTGATAGATTCGTCTAGTATTCTTTCTATTCACATGGAAAACATATTAAGTGGACACGTTAAAATTATCGCTCTTATTCCTCTTTGCTGTTCTCTCTGATATTTCTTTGAATTCAAAAGGGAAAGGTAACTCTTTATGATCTATGTAAAAGGGAATCTTATTAAGAATATATATGTATAATTATATTAAATAAAATATGTTGAAGTGTGCGCTATGTTTATGGCGCAATAGCTGGCGCTATGGTTTTAGAATTTTGGCGCCGAGTCGACAGAAGAAACCCAACCTCTATACTTTCATCTTCCTTTTATCCAACGCCTTAAGCAACACCGAAAAATTCAGATAATCTCTGAAGCACAAAAACTCAACAAAATATACATAAATTTCATTTCGACGGACCACGTGGATCCACATAATTTAATCACTTCCCGCAACAATTATGAACCAGTCATTTCGACTGGTTCGGTAGTTCTAGCGTTAACACGTTGAGTGCCACGCGCGTTTACAGTAAAATCTCCTTCAGGCCACGCGTACCGCTGTGCGAAGCGTATTCTGCTGGGTAAACAATGTTATGCGGATAAAAGTGGTCGAATGGGCCGATCAGAGACAAGAAAAAATTTACAAAAAACAACAACTTATTGTCCAAGTTGTCTCGACCAGCCTCAGCTTTGTATAAAATGTTTTAAAGTTTTACATTCTATATAGTTTTCTTAACACATTGCATGCGGGTATATTTCGCCGCGGATTTACACCTGTAGCGGGCATTTCTTCGTGAATTTCGCTGAAGTTTGGTCATTCAGTAAAATTGCAATAAATCGATAACTTCGTTTTTCTCAACGAATCTTTTTTTATTTTACACTTAAATATATGCTCTATGATTGTTAAAAAAAAAAAGAAAACACCATATATACAATGCCCATCGTATTTATACGATACCGGCTTTTCGGCACAAATCTACTAAATACGTACTTTTACGTGACCCGCGCTCCAGTGGCAGATTGCAAAAAACGTAAAAGTACGTTTCCCGCATGCAATGTGTTAATAAACCATTTTCGTATTACTTTTATAACAATAGTTTATATTGTAAGGCGTAAGAGCGCCTACGGCACCAAGGCCCTTCATGACCGTTAGTTTATAATACTGCCTGAGTGAGACGCCTGGTCACCAAGTGTCTGGGAAATCGGCTAGGCAGAAATGCACATGGTCCGCTCTAGTGGTCTAAGCCCGCGTTAGGAGACGGTTTGGAATAAAATAATCTTTTTGAGACTTTTGTGTTTTGCCATATCTTGCCCTATCCCCGCTTTCGACCATCCTTACAATATTAATGAATATTAATGAATATATTATAAATTTAAGTTTATATTAATAAATATAGTGTGGGAATGGTAAGTCTGAGGTGTGAATGTTTAGTCTGGAGTGATAGAGGTGCGAATAAAGAGTGTTTGGGACAGTGTGATCGAAGTGCGAGAGACGAGTGTTTGGGCCGAGCGATAGAGGTGCGAGAGACGAGTGTTTGAGCCGAGCGATAGATGTAAGAGAGACGAGTGTTTGGGCCGAGCGATAGACGTGCGAGAAAAGAGTATTTGGACCGAGTGACAGGGAATATCGTCTGACCGAGGAGTTTCTGGGAATGCCTGAGCAGAGTGAAAGAGATTGAGAAATAGAAGAAGAGAAAATCGGGGAATAAATGAATGGAGAAAATGGGCGTGGAAGGTAGTCAGAGGTTAGTCAGTGTTGAGTCAAGGAGAGACAGAGAAGGGTCGAGAGTCGAGAAGAGTGAGTCGGGTAGAGAGAATTAGAGAGCGAGCATTGTAATATTAAGTATAGTTATTAGCCAATAAATAGTTATTGTTCATCAGACAGTGTCCATTGATGAGTCTTTATGGAGACACCCGCCAGCAACCTAAAATCCCTACAATGGTTTATATTAATTAATATTCAATAGTTTTGTTACTTCCTCAGCGAAATATCTTTTTAAACGCATACGAATATCCTTCGCAAGTAGTCAAACAAGCGTCACCCCAATACGGGTGACGCGGCCCGATCAGAAACTTTACTGTCGCCCCAACATGGGTGACGTGGCAGTCAACGTGTTAATTATTCACAACCTACGCCTCTCGATAATCTTAAATTGCAAACATTACGATGCATCTCTTCAGAGAATATTGTGCCATCAAAATGCATACTCTTCTTCGGCCGCGAAACACGTTAGCGTTAACGAGTCGAACAACTCAATGGAGCTTCTAACGTAGATCGAATTCGATGTAGTGTTCGCTAACATTAATTGGAGGGAAGGTGTCGCAGTCTAAGACGTTTAACGTTGTCCTCGACGTTTGGATAGTGTCGCGACTTGCGCGACCCGGGTAAAATGGAGTTTTGCAAGTTGAGCAAAGTAAATTGGGACTCGTTATCTTCATCTATTCCGGTATTCTCTGTGAACCACTTTGCGGTATGATGGTATTTCGATAGAAAGATGCTTTCTTTGAAACTTGTAAGTTTCCAACAAGAGACATCAAACGGAATCTTACCGGGGATCTGTTTTTTTAAGAAATTGAGGAAACGGTTCATTGTTGACTTAATTGAGAAATTGATAATGAGACGATGGAAGAAAGTTGAATTGAAATTTGTTGATTCTCGGAATGAAGCCGAAGATATACCGGCTGGATCGTATAACGTGATCATCTTTATTATGTTCATTATTTGTCGACGTTTGTACATGGGTCTATTCGATTATAGAAATCATTACTTATCGGCGCCGATTTCTGTATGTCGTGGCTAGTCGCAAGAGACTTCGACGCGCCGCACGATGAGGACTTTGTATGCAGGGTGTCCCGAAAGGACAGTAGGTCCCTTTAAAGTAGGCCCTTTGGCTTGTTTGTACCAAAGAAATCAAAATGATAAGTATTTGAAAAAGTATCCAAAATAAGGGTGACAATTCTTTGTACATATTTTTTAGAAAAAATCATAGAAAATCCCCCAAAATATATCGTTGTAAATTAATAAAATTTCTATAAGAAATTATGAACCAGTCAGAATGACTGGTTCGGTAGTTCCAGTGTTAATATTTTATTAAGAAGGAGGTGAACTCAAACCCTTCGTCATTTTTCAATAAATATTCAAAAGGTTTCGAATATAGGGTAATGTATTTAATATTTTATTAAGAAGAAGTGTACTGCAAATGTTACAACTAGCACATTCGTCATTTTTCTAAAAATTTGAAAATTGTTCAACGAAAAAAAAACTCAGTTGATAAGAATAACAATTCTTTGCGCATATTTCTTACAAAAATTCACAAAAAATCCCCGAAACTGCATTATTGTAAATTTATAAAATTTCTATAAGAAATTACGAACCAGCCATATTAACTTGTTGACTCTCACAGTTTGCGTGGAGTCGATTATTTAGCATCAATGATGCCAACACGTTTATAATAATAAATATAATTGATATATTGATTTCAGTTCGTACAAATTCCACAGTTCAATAGTTCACAAGTTCCAGTTCTAGTTCTAACTCACAAGTTCAATGTTCAATGTTCTTATCTCCTCTCATCTCAAGTTATCCTTCTCCTGGTTATTCTAATACCTTTCTAATACTTTTTTTTCAATACTTCGTTCTTCTGTTCAATACTTTTCTAAGACTTGTTTTAATCGTAACAGCGACAGTTCTTAAATACTAAATACCCTCGTTAGGCGTGTCGTCGCCAAGAGGGTGGGAGGGATGCTATGTCCAATAGTCAAAAATTGTTCAATACTTCCCGTTCAATACTTTCTAAGACTTCTTGTTCAATACTTAATCTAATCGTAACAGAGACAGTTCTTAAATACTAAACACCCTCGTTAGGCGTGTCGTTGCCAAGCGGGTGGGAGGCATGCTATGTCCAATAGTCAAAAATTCTGGTGTCAAGAGAGGTGATCAATGTTACGCCCTCAGAGTTCGTGCGTCAGTCCTAAGTCAGGTAGGTTCAGATGTGACGGTATCAGAAGGTAGCAGCTGAAGTACACGTGTATCAGTTCTTGGTAAAGATTAGGATACGGCACTTTGCTATTGAGCAGAATTCGACGAACACTGAAATATTCGCCAGTTTCTAGATCGTAAATTAATAACATGCCAGATGTGAAAATGACCGTTCTCAAAAATAGTTACGGTTCGTTCGTATCATAAATTAAGTCGTTAGCTGTCCTTAACAAACTGGTTCGGTAGTTCCAGTGTTAAATTTACTATACAAGATAACCAGAAAAAGGTTCCAATAATAAATGGTCTTAAATATCCGGTCGTAAAATGGGAAAGAAAAACGCGAAGCAGAAATGAAGTATACAAGTTATGAAACAGACCGAAGGACTGATTCCACTCCACGAAGAATAATCCAGCCAACCATAAATAAACACAGTAGGATCAAGTTCGACCACGTTACGTTCCCTTCCGGATAATTCACCGTATCTTTTAAGAGAGCCCATCTCGTGACCCTCGCCCTATAGATACCACTAACCCAGAAGAAGCAGGGATCAATCCCGAGCTATCGATCCGTCCGGTGGACCAACGCGTCCGTGAAGACCCTTACAAGTACAATAAGTTTTCTCGAGCTTGAGTTTCGTTCCACAATATCGTCGTTCGTCACAATAGGCTCGTTCTCGCGCCAAGTGCTTTTAAAGCAATAATTGGATCAGCTATGCGCTGCTTCTTAATGTTTCCATACAAACTGACTTGCCGCGGTGTAAACATCGTCGTACTTTTTTTTATCTGTGCTCTCGGTGGACACATTCCGATCAATTGTTATTTTTGTGCACAACAGGGAAGATCTTAACCCTCTGTAGCTCGAATTTTGTCTACTTATCAGAGGAAAAATTGCGGTTGATCACAGTTTTTAGCTTTGATTCGAAAATTCTTAAAGTAATAATTACTATAGATGAATCGTGGTATCACTGCAATAATACAGTAATTAAATTTAATAGTACAGTGATAACTAAATAAAGTAAATTTTTTTTAAATATAGGTACATTAATTTGTAACTTTTAAGTCACACGCTCCCATAGAGGGTTAATGTTTTTGACGAAAATCTGATGAAAAGTGCTTTCGTGGCTGACGTATCCTTCACTTCTTTCTGTCGAAGCAAATATTTTGTTTACGTGTTCTTCTGGATGTGAATTCAATTTTAAAATAGTAAGAATAATCTTGTAAAGGTGCGTTTAGGTTAACACTAGGACTACCGACGATTAAAGTAGACCTATTTGTACCCCAAGAAATAAAAATGATAGATTTTCTAAAAAACGTATAACATAAGTAAAACGAAACTTTATCTGTATTTTTTACAGAAAATCATGAAAAATCCTCCGTATTGCATCTTTGTAAATTTATAGAATTTCTACGAGAAATTACAAGCCGGTCGTTTTGACCGCTTTGGTAGATTTAGCGTCAATTTGTTATCCAGAAATGCACAGATTTCAAATATTCTGTAAATATGTTAACCCTCTATAGTTCGAATTTTGTCTACTTATTGGAGAAAAAATTACGTCTGATTACAGTTTTTTACTTTAATTTGAAAATGCTTTAACTAATAATTACCGTAGATGGATCGTGGTGTCGCTACAGTAATACAGTAATCAAATTAAATAGTGCAGTGACAACTAAAGAAAATTAATTTTTTCAAATATAGATACATCAGTTTGGAACTTTTAACTCACACGGTCCCATAGAGGGTTAATATATTTCTAGTGTTTACAGTGACTTTACTAAATAAACATCTTTACACCTTACTTTGAAGATCAATATCAGTTCTTCAAAATGAACGATGGCCGGTATAAAAAAAATATGTGTTTAATATTTTTCCGAGACCAATATCGTATCAGAATTTCATAAAAATCTGCGTGTGTCAACTCCGTAGCGTTCCTTGTATCCGACCATACCGAAATCATCCACGACCACAGCCTCGAAAAAAACAGACAAACCGCACTGCACACTCTGCGAAAATCAGCCGCTNCACCAGACTCCACAAGAGGAGTAACTTTGTAAATACAGTCGCTGAACATAGAACTTAGTTATTTTGTCTCCCTGCAAAGGGAGTGGTCCTTCGAGTAGTCTTAGTCGGCACATCAGGTGCAAATTCGACCAAACTCGACCGATCGTCGGATCGACCACGAGTATATCAAACAAGTACAGTGATAACTAAATAAAGTAAATTTTTTTTAAATATAGGTACATTAATTTGTAACTTTTAAGTCACACGCTCCCATAGAGGGTTAATGTTTTTGACGAAAATCTGATGAAAAGTGCTTTCGTGGCTGACGTATCCTTCACTTCTTTCTGTCGAAGCAAATATTTTGTTTACGTGTTCTTCTGGATGTGAATTCAATTTTAAAATAGTAAGAATAATCTTGTAAAGGTGCGTTTAGGTTAACACTAGGACTACCGACGATTAAAGTAGACCTATTTGTACCCCAAGAAATAAAAATGATAGATTTTCTAAAAAACGTATAACATAAGTAAAACGAAACTTTATCTGTATTTTTTACAGAAAATCATGAAAAATCCTCCGTATTGCATCTTTGTAAATTTATAGAATTTCTACGAGAAATTACAAGCCGGTCGTTTTGACCGCTTTGGTAGATTTAGCGTCAATTTGTTATCCAGAAATGCACAGATTTCAAATATTCTGTAAATATGTTAACCCTCTATAGTTCGAATTTTNTGGTGGGGCCCGGGTTTTCCGAAAACGTACTAAGAGGAGAGAGAAAGGGCAGTCTAGCTAAGCCCGCGTTAGGAGACGGTTTGGAATAAAATAATCTTTTTGAGACTTTTGTGTTTTGCCATATTTTGCCCTATCCCCGCTTTCGACCATCCTTACAGTATATATATTTAATTGCGAAGAAATAGGAGACGATACAGAAATATACAGACGCCTCGTGGCACGCTTCTCTGTGTCTCGACGAGAAATGACGACGATCGACGCTTCTCGAACTCGTCAGCTCGACGACAATGTATGTCCTTTTTAACGCTATGGCGTCGTTCGGTCCGCCTGGACCCGTCGCCAAACAACGAACGAGGCCGCCGAACCTACACTAGTATTAGTGCTAGTAGTAGTAGTAGTGGTGCGGCCGAAAACTTAAGACCTAGGTTTTATGAGGGTTCTCTCTCTCTCTCTCTCTCTCTCATACACACACACATTTTACACCTACACTAATAACCAGGAAATCGATGCGACGAAAAACTTCAAAGGAAACGAAAAAAGAATAATATTTCTTGTAAGTCACACGGCGCAATGGAGGATTAACATTCTATAGGTTTGTCAAAATATTGTTACGCCTTAGTCGACCAGGAGCTCTTCACTCTGAGTCATTTAATATAACTCAAAAGNGCTCACACACACACACACACACATTTTACACCTACACTAATAACCAGGAAATCGATGCGACGAAAAACTTCAAAGGAAACGAAAAAAGAATAATATTTCTTGTAAGTCACACGGCGCAATGGAGGATTAACATTCTATAGGTTTGTCAAAATATTGTTACGCCTTAGTCGACCAGGAGCTCTTCACTCTGAGTCATTTAATATAACTCAAAAGGTACAAACGATATATATAACTTGGCTATCTATAGCTGTAATGCCGAATATATAACCGAACTGAGGAACCACGAACTGAGAAAGTTAACCTTTTCCCTATGGCGGTTCAGTCCGCTGTATAGCCGCCATTGAAGTGGACCCTGCGCCAAAAATGTACACATTGCGCGTGGAAATATACTCGTAATTTAAAACGATATACTCATAATTTCTACGTAAAAGATATAAACTTATTTAACCCGTTTGCATCACGAAGCGGAATATTCCGCGAGTAATATCTTCTCTGTATCACCGAACGCGGAATAATCCGTCGACAGCGACATCGTACCGTACCGTTGAATAAAAATATTTGCGCTAAGAATTTTATATTTATTAATATATATTATCCTTCGTGCTCTGATATATCGTTATAATCAATTAGTATTACTAAACAATAGCAAATATTTAAATCGGGACGACTTAAAACAATCGTGTAGGCTTCGGTGATAACTGAGAGTCTCTACAATTTAAGTCGTGATGCAAATGGATTAATGGGTGTAAAAAGTTTCCGATCAACAATTGAACATGGTGATAGAATAATAATACAGTGATCAATAATTTAATTCGATGCTCGTCTGCGTGGGTCACACCGTGCATGCCGTATATATCCGACGTTCGTCTCCGCGGATTTTCGCGTGGATGGCGGATATATCCTGCGTTAGGAGCGAAAGGGTTAAGAACCATGATGCGTCCGCTACTCGATTTGTCAACACATTTCCCGTGACATCAGTTCCGGCAACCCACTCGACACTGCTCGACTATAAGAGCTCGTGTACATCGTCGTTCCTGCTCGACCCCTAAGTTCAGGTCGAACTGTAGGTTTATCCACAGAATCGCAACAGTATACATTTGTTACAGACGCGTATGTTACTGAAGAATAGTTTGCATATATTCACTGGAATGACGGTCCATTGGAACACGTATCAATTGAAACGGTGGCCTAACACTCGTACATGTTGTACACGCGTCAAACCCTTCTGACGAACCAGGTTCATCGTATTCCCGAGAACATTCGTCATGGTAGCCATCGTCGTAGAAACAACGATTGTTCTGGCCGATTAACCAGTGCGACTTAATCACGAGCTGAAAAGCAGAGCTTGACCATTGTACCGCGGAAGCTTTCCCATTGTTAACGGCTTAATGTAGAAGCTTTTAATGAATGTTAGTCGCACGGAACGCGGTTCGAAACATAATGGTTTTTTTCGTGCTCGAGATACGCACGACCGCTCGTTATTTCAACCACCAGGCAAACAGAGTTTATTTATTGGCCCATTTCACTTTGGCCTTGGTTGAAATCGTCCTGCCCACGGGTTCACGAGGTAGGAATTAGTATTGTAGAAATGTTAGGTTGTAACTGGTAAAATACTCTAGTTGAACTATTGGTGTGAAATATAAAAATGTCTTTGATACCAAAATAATAGTGTGAGAATATAATTGTGAGCAGGGAATGAATGTTTAGTCCAGAGCGATAGACGTGTGAACGAAGAGTATTTGGGACCGATCGATAGAGGTGCGAAAGAAGTCTTTGGAGCAGCACGATAGACGCGAGAACGAAGAGTACTTGGGATCGAGCAAGTTTATTAATCAGGGACACACGTCTAAACAACAATTTTATACTGAAAATGAAAGGAAAATATTTCAAATAAAGGAAGACACTAAAGAACTTACTAGAACTGTCAAATCGTGTAAAAACCTGCTTAGTTTTTTGAAACATGTAAATCTTCTGCGCCTAATTTAAGCTTTGATCCAATATGGTATTACCTGGTCTAATGGTCGCTTTCGTCTTGCACTGGGACTGTATCCCAGTCATCCATCTGCTTTACACATGTCTCAAGTGGAATTTACTTCATTGGTTTCGTATTAAATCAACGTTTGCCTGACGGGTTGATGCAACTTTAAATTTAAATTTAAAAAAAAACAATTGTATGCCGTATTAAGGATAAAGTTGAATGGATCAATGGGGCTCACACGATGCGAAAAATATTTTTGTTTTCTCTACATTCACAGTAAACCGTTATCGTATCATATCATAGACGTGAGAACGAAGAGTACTTGGGATCGAGCAAGTTTATTAATCAGAAACACACGTCTGAACAACAATTTTATACCGTATTGACCCCTTAAGGGGTTAAAAATGAAAATGACGAGTCTTGCCCGCATGAATTTTCTCTGCCAAACTCTGCTCCGACGAACGGTGCTCGTCGCACATTGTAAACGTTTAAAAATGATCTTCAAATTAATTCTACCTCGTGCAAAAGTCTTTAACCGTTCTCGGGTTATTGCGGCAATGGAACGGTGAGCCGGGAATGAATGTTTAGTCCAGAACGATAGATGCGTGAACGAAGAGTATTTGGGACCGAGCGACAGAGGTACGAAAGAAGAGTGTTTGGACCGAGTGATCAAAATTATCCTGTGACTGAATACTTTCTGAATATTTTCCGAATATTTTCTGAATATTTTCTGAATATTTTCTGAATATTTTCTGAATATTTTCTGAGAATACCTGGACAGAGTAAAGGAGATTGAGAAATGGAAAGAGAAAGAATGTCTGAATATATCGTTGGACAAAATACGCGTGCGAGACAGTTGAGTATAGGCAGCTGAATATTGAGAATCGAATATTGAAAGTCTGAGGGTGAGACTGAAAGGGAATCGAGAGTATGCGAGACCTTAACATTAAAGATATAGAATTAGAGAGTATAGTTGCTGCAAGAGCATTGTAGGAATGTTCACTCTTCATTCTCACATCTATCGTACTGTTCCAAACACTTCTTTCGCATCTCTATCACTCGGTCCCAAATACTTTTCATTCACACATCTATCGCTCCAGACTAAACATGCACTCCACGCTCACCATCCCTACAGTATTATTCCTCTTTTATATTATTAGGAGTCTTTAAATAATCAAAATGACTGGTTCATAATTTAAGTAAAGAATGTGTTTGTGTGAAAAAGAAAGAGATCCCTTATGAAACCTAGGCTTCAAGTTTTCCGCCGCGCCAATGCGATGAAACCGTGTTTCCAATTTGTTCAGCCTTAAGGTGGTAAAGAATGTACAGAAGCC
>SMSQ01000617.1:44389-60508 GCA_019453375.1 Ctenoplectra terminalis
GGTGGAGGGATAGAAAGTAAAAAAAGGAAAAAGAAAGAAAAAGAAAGAAAAAAAAGAAAAAAAAAAAATATATATATATAGATGGAGGGCAGAGAAGGGTGAAATTTGCTGGCCAGCATAATCCGAGGACGAATGAACCCGGTGGATTTCAATCCTCCACTTTTATGAGAGCGTTTCACGTACGATGCATGGTAATCCAGCGACCACCTGTGTACGGCTGCTGGCGCAGCGGGTCATCCGATGTCGACTACCGATACCGACTGTCAAAACAGGCCCGTGCTCGGCCTGGGGCTCGGTCGAGCCCCAATTACGGCTAATCAGTTTCACCGATGACAACTTTAAGCGTGCATGGCTTTAATTAGAAACGCGGATGTCGCTTTTCGTCCTTGATTATCGGCCCCGACGATGGAACCCGACGACTCGTCGCGCGTAACCCGTCCGGCAAAAAAATAGGCGCCAATGTTTCTCGCCGACGATTTCGATGCGATTTGAAAGGGTTGTACCCGGTGTTCGCGCGGATATCTCGATGGTGTAAACGTTTATTCGATAATAATTGTCCCGTCGGTTCGATGCAGATTCCCTATGCAAATGAAACGTTTCGCATGAACGTTTTGGGAGCCACTTGAATGCGGTTGCGGCTCCCCTGATCACCCGATATGCGGCTTTACGGGTTTGTTATAAACACTGTGCTCGTTATTTGTTGAGGCTGTGATAGGATTTTGAGACTCGTTTTGGATTATTTTGATCGGTGTACAGAGCTGTTTCCGTTTTATTTCTGTTTTGATTGATTGTAGGTGGTACAGGGTAAAGAAAGTCGATCGTAGTCGGTTCTATAGTGTGGGTTAACTCTTTGTGGCACAGGATTTCAGATAATAAAATAGACCCGTGTTGCATGGAAATTTGATTGCGTTTTAAATGAAAAAAATTGGTATATTTTTGCTAATGAAGGAATCATGTAATGTAGAAACATAAAAAAATAATAGTAATTTTACCCTCTATAGCCCGATCTTTGTCTGCTTATCGGAGAAAAAATTACGATTGATTACAGTTTTTTACTTTGATTTGAAAATGTTTAAATTAATAATTACTGTAGATGGATCGTGGTGTCACTACAGTAATACAGTAATCAAATTTAATAGTGCAGTGATAACTAAATAAAATTAATTTTTTAAAATATAGATACATCAGTTTGTAACTTTTAAGTCACACGGTCCAATAGACGGTTAATAACAGAAATATTTCAATGAACTTAAAAATAGGAGCAAAATACTATTAACCCTATTACCCTGTAACTATTGTTATGGGACTCAAATAGTTCCACCGTGACACATGGATTCGTGAATGGTACTTATTAAAGCACATCCTTTTCCCTAAGTCGAGGTGGGACTAAAAATGTCCCACCATGCATTACGGTGCACCAAAAACGTGGGACACTTTTAATCCCAGCGTGCCCCAAAGAGTTAAATAATCGAATTATTGTGTCATTTGTTCTATTAACACTGAGTCTACCGATGATTAAAGTATACATATTTGTACTAATTAAATTATAGTAACAGATATTTGAAAAAAATGTATAATTCGATGGAAAGAAGCTTAACTATGTATTTTACAGAATATTGCGGAAAACATTCAAAAATTTATTGTTTTACTAGAAATAGAAATTTATAGAATTTTTATTAAAAGTTAGGAACCGGTCATTTGACCGCTTTGGTAGTTTTTAGAGTTACACTTGATTAGGTATTTAAAAATATTTAAATGTTGTTTAAAAATGTGTTTAAGATATAATATGATTGTATAAAATACTTAAAAGATATTTAAAAATATTTTTAACAATTCTCACGCCATGGGAATGATAAACGTACAGGTCTTTAACACTAAAACTACCAAAGCGGTCGAAATGAGCGGCTTCTAATTTCTCATAAAAATTCTATAAATGTACGATGATTCAGTTTGAGGAATTTTTCGTGATTTTCTGTGATTTTCTGTGAAAAATATAGGTAAAGATTTCTTCCCCTTAAATTATGTACTTTTCAGAATACCTATCATTTTTATTTCTTTGGGTACAAATAGGTCGGTAGGTTCGGTTTTAAAAAAAGCTCGTTGTGCTCTTCTGAGACTATCGTAAAATGAAATTTTATAAACCGCAGTACAAAAGTGAAATGTTATTTAATACGAATGGCATGGTGAAAAATAGATCAGTTGAAATGATAAGCAATGTGTTAAGTTTTGTGATGAACGATTCTATTGGAATTTAATTTTTCTGCAGCCCAGAAGTATAAAAGTGGATCCTAGTGACTAGATTGTTCCCTGTTACATTTTGTGCGAATTCAAAGTTTTAGATGATCAAAACTTCCAATTGGTATTTCTGGTAAAGTACTTTGCGAAATATTGGACAACAATACCTGTTCTGTTGAACAGCAATTGAGTTTGTCGCCTGGCTTATTAAAGTTTCGTGGCGCAATGTTCTGCGTTTTCACTAAAATTTAATAGTACGATTTCACTAGTCGATGCCCAAGTTTAATAGGAACGATCATACAGTCTAATAACCGAGCAGATATAATCAGGAAATCGAGGTTTCTGCATCTAGTCTCACTTAAACTGTTTCAACGTCTAACACATAGGTCGAATATGATTAAAAACGTTGTGGACTTTGTTAACACCAGAACTACCGCAAAGTGGTCGAAACGACAGATTCATAATTTCTCGCGGAATTTTTTTAAATTAACTGGCGCCGGTTGGAGGACTTTCCATGATTTTTTGTTAAAAAACAGAAATAACTATTTATTTCCCTCGTGTTGTGTATTTTTTTTTATACAATTTTTATTTTGATTCTTTTGATACAAAAAAGTGAACCTTGATTGCAGCTAGTTCCAGTGTTAAATTTAAAAACGAAGTTAGTAGCACATTAAAATTGTTAAAAAAAAGCTTTTACCACTTCACAATTTCATTTATCTCTCTTGTATTATTATTTTCTTGATATACTTCTGATTTTTATTATTTTTTGTTCAATACAGAAAGGTGCACTTTATTTGCTGGTAGTTCTACTGATAAATTTAAAGACAAAATTGATAACACAACAAAATTGTTAAAAGAAGCCTGTACCACTTCACAGATTCATTTATCTCCCTTGCATTATTATTTTTTCAATATACTTCTCGTTTTTATTTTTTTATTTTTTTTAATACAGAAAGGTGCTCTTTAATTGCTGTTAGTTCTACTGATAATTTTAAAAACAAAATTGTTAAAAAAAGTCTATACCACTTCACAATTGTATTTATCTTCCTTGCATTATTATTTTTTTGATATGCTTCTGATTTTTATTATTTTTTGTTTTAATACAGAAAGGTGCACTTTAAGCGTTGGTAACTCTAATGATAAATTTAAAGACGAAGTTGGTAACACAACAAATTTGTTAAAAAAAAGCCTGTCACAATTTTATTTATCTTCATTGTATTATTATTTTTTTGATATACTTCTGATTTTTATTTTATTTTTTTTTTAATACAGACAAGTGCACTATAACCGCTGGTAGTTCTAGTAATAAATTTAAAGATGCAGTTGGTAACACAACAAATTTGTTAAAAAAAGTCGGTCACAATTTTATTTATCTTCATTGTATTATTATTTTTTTGATATGCTTCTGATTTTTATTATTTTTTTTTTAATACAGAAAGGTGCACTTTAATCGCTTGTAGTTCTAGTAATAAATTTAAAGACGAAGTTGGTAACACAACAAAATTATTAAAAATAAGTTTATACCATTTCACAATTTGATTTGTCTCTCTTGCATTATGTATTTTATTTATATACCTCTCATTTTTATTTTATTTTTTTAATACAGAAAGGTGCACTCTAATCGCTGCTAGTTGTAGTAATAAATTTAAAGATGCAGTTGGTAACATATCAAAATCGTTAAAACCAAGCCTAGATCGCTTCACAGTTGGCCTACATCGCCATTTCAACCACCCAAAATAATTTTCATTTCCCACACGCGATACCTCTCTCCTCAAGTTTAATTGAACCTACCACTCAACGCACGTAATTGAAACCGGATATTCTTCGGTGAATCTCGCCTCTGGTCACAATCGATACCACCCAATGAAACGTGAAATCGTCATAATCAATTGCGACGGCTAATCAAACAGGGCGAAGAAAAGTATCGGTAAGTCGATACCACTAAACCTACGGGTAGTTAATCGAACGCGTCGATGCTTGTACGGGTGATTTCGTGGCCGTATAAACAAGAACTTTCTCACCCTCGTTGGAGAAAACACGCGAGCACGACATCCGAAGCATGCCTCGGGTGCCAGTTGCGAAAACTTCGTTACAGTTCAAATTACCTTTTACCGTCCGCCTATCTACAAATATCTCAAATTGTTCCAACGTTAAGTTACCGATTACGCATTCGTTCGTTTCGTTGAATCGGACAAATTCCTCGTCAGTTCGAAGAAAATTCAATCGGAGAGTTCCTCGTTCGATCCGTTTGTGCCGCTCCGTTGCAGCCTTTCAGCCGCGTTAAAATACAGACACTCCTTTGGCCGACACCTCGAAGTCGTTTAATTTTCTCGAAGCACGGTGTAAAGAAATTCTTAGCAACTCGAAAGGCACGAACGGTGCGTCGAGCTTCCGGATCAGTTGACACGTACAAATAAATAATTGTCAAAGAAGTAGCACGTTTGGTCCCTTGGACGCTTAACGTCGTTGATTAACATCCAAATGAAAGGCTTCAATTCTGAATCGCTCGGGAAACCGTTACATAACGAGCTTTAAGATGCGCAGGAGCGAAGTTCATTGAAATGCTTATGATCTTCAGCCATCCGACGCGTTTGGAAAGCTAAACGGTGACGAAAAACTTGGAGAAGTCAAAGAACATCGGAGAGACAGGATTAATTATCGACGAACATCGGATTGGGTTTATGGTATCGCAGACTGAAGTACCGTGGACCAGATACGATGATCGAAAGAAGGAAAGAAGTTCGATGTACCGTATTCTCTTATCGTCCTCTTAAGAGGAGTCGTGCGGCTCTTATCGAGCAAGAAAAAAAAATCTAAAAATCCAGTCGTCTCGGTTGCAGCTCGAAAGATCCCCTCCAACTTTCGAAATTAGAGAAGTTCGGCGAAGTCCTATAAATTTTGGCGCATCTCTCGGATGGACCGAACTATTCTTGGTGCTTTTAGCATGGAACTCTCCCAAGATTACTCTCCTTTTTGTCGCTGTTTCGCGGCACGAATCGACGTTCGTTGAACGAGCAAAAGCGAAACTTTGCGCCATAATATTACGAGGAATATCGTCGGGCTGTGTCGGGGTGCTTTCCCGTGGAACTTACCAGGCCACGTTTCGTATGCCAGCGAGCCGATCGATTTTCGTTATGAGGGTTGATTCACGTGCTCGCCCTAGCGACGTAGGGCGGGAATCTCCGACGTTTAAAGCCGAACAACAGTGTAATCCAAAACGTTGTGCTGCGACGAATCACAAGGACAGGCCTGATTCTTGAATGCTTATCACGGAACCTGTTGGATTTACACCTCAACAACGTTTCACACTGGATCACTATACCGCGACTGCTGATACGTTTAACACTTCACTGAGAAACTGTCGAAACTCGGCTTTTGTTTCACTCAAACACACAAGATTTTTATTCGGGGGAACACGATTCCACCCACTTGGAGCGCGACTGCACTTTGCTTTCCTTTTCTTTTTCTTCTTTTTTTTTTAACGAGAGCCAACACCTTTTCACGAAATGCCTATCATCGATCGACCGCTAATTAGCCAGCCCATTCAGCAAGCTCGTTACCTATAAATACACCGGTTAATTATTCGTCGCGTCGCATGGATCCATCCATTCATCCCTCGTCATTTATTCCTGCCACGAACCGACACACCGATTCGCTCGAGATACCCGATGTTCCTTCGCGATTATCACTATTCATAGACGTTTTATACACCAGATAGAAACTCGGCTGCTGCTTCGCGTCGCGAGAACAAACCCACGTGACAATGTTTTCCGTGGTCAGTGTCGCACCACCGAAAGAACTCGAGGACTCCCTTGGTTCGTGACACTCGGACGATCTCCTCTTCCGGTGTACGCACTCACGAGACCGTGGACGTTAACCTTCCGCCGCCCAACCGAGATTCACTTTAGACCTAGCTCTCGTTGGTGAACACCTCCCTCGGCCCGTTTACACCCCACTCCGTAGGTCCGCGCCCGTAGCAACCCCCGAGAACGATGCCAACCGGCGTCCTTCTCACGAGGACGTTCTTAGAGGAGCGTCGATCGACCGTGCCACATGGACACCTAACCTCGAATTTCGAAGGACAGGGTAGCGCTGCCTCGTGTGTCGCGTCGATGCTCGCTGCCGCGCTCAACCACGTGTTCCATAAGGATGGTTACGTCCACCGGTGATCCTCACCGCTAAGCGTCACGACGGAGCGATGTCACTGGCTCGAGTGTACGGGTCACCCTCGACGAACAGTGACCCGGAATTTACGGCTCGTCCTCGACACTGAACGGTACAGAACACGGGACACGACCTTTGGAGCGCGCGCACTGTCTAAAGATACCACCGGCCACCACTGCTACGACGGCCCGAGAGAATGTGGAGCTTCATTCAGGACAGAAAAGTTCGCGACGGGACCCCCAGCGAACTCGACGCAGCGTCGCTCGTTCCGGAACGAACGACGCCCTGTTGTCGTCGCGGCACGGGGTGAACGCACGACTTTGCGGATGACGATCCGCGCCCTCCACCACCCAGAAACTACCTTCCGTCGCTACCACCACCGCCGCCAACCACCTCCACTGCCACCACCACCAGCATCGCCCACCTCCATCGCTTTTACAACCACCTCCACTTCCTCCACCAACACCAGCCAACCGTCCCACCACCAGTTAAGCTGTCCCTGTGTTGCGAATATTACCAATACCGAGGTTCTCGTTGGGAAATCCTGCTCCACTGCTACTATCACCACGAACCGAGTAGCTGCTATCCGGTTCGAGCGTAGCAACGTCAACACGCTGATATTAACGCTAATGTTGTGCACCTCTGAGAGTGCATACGAGTGCGTACACGTGTGTACGTGCGTGAACGGGGTTACAAGATAACAGGGTAGTGAGATTATGTAGCGAAACATTGCTACAACTGGGCGCAGACCTGTTTAAATTTGCTACACGTCGCCGGTGAAGTTTCGCTGTTGTCGCCCCGTCAACTGGGTAACTGATGAACCAGGATGGCCAGGATTATCTAGCGTTTCTGAAAATTCTATTACACGCGCCCCAGAGACCCGTTACCAGTCTAATAGAAATTTTCTGCCTGTCCTCTGTCTGTCTATAACGTTTTCGCATTTCGTCGACGCGAGATCGGGCTGTTCCGTTGGTCCTTCGGACAGCCACGGCCGGAACCTGCCTTAACCTAACCCTTTCTGTTCCTCTGTAGATCTTACGAACACGAGATCGCTGTGGTATCGCCAGTGAACCTACCAGCGCATCGTGCAACGTTTAAACGTGGTTAACACGCACACTCGTGCCAGCAGTTTCTACACGCCCCTCCAGCATCGACATCGACACCTACATCGGGTGTGGATCCAACGAACACACCGAGGAACTTCCTCGTGGCTATGAGCAGATCCTGCCGCACGATTCTTAGCCAGTGGTTCTCCCCGCGCAGGTCAGAATCCCCGTGACGGTTGACAAGAATAGGCGACGAGGGTTGCGACGAGGGTTGCGACGCAGGAAGAAGGGTGCTCGACGGCGTCCTGCTCGCTCCCTTGGCGGTTCTCCTGGTGTGTTTACGGGGCGTCTCGACGCAGGCGCCACCATTGGGTTTGGTGCTCACGCTTGGAAGTTCCGACGTCGATCGAATCCCCAATTGGGTGGGAGATGTGGGCACCTGGGGGATGTTGAGGCGCGGGAGGCAGTCCTCGAGGTTAGGGGAAAACGCCGAATCCTACACACTAGTAGACCAGCCTGTACAGGGCTACGATAACGCCGCCACTACCGCGACTACGCGAGTCTTTGTGAATGAAGATAAAGCCTTGGCGATCCGTCGCGAGAGAAGGTCGACTTTCGTCTTTCGTGGGATTGGGTTTAATGGCCAATTGGCCAACCCGATGACCCACATTGGATGTTTCGTTTCATCTGTTTCGATTAAGTGGACGCTCACTGTTGCGAAGATCGTCGCTCGGTTCGTTAATGTCCCTTTGGTTGCTGGCTGCTAGTAATTTCGTTATTGAGCATGGTCCTCAGAAACGGTCCGCGTTGACCATTCGATGGGGTTTTAATTACCTTTCTTTTGACGAGGTTCACCGCTGTACGCGATTCCGACGGTTGAGCAGGTTTGGTTTCAAGCTTCGTTCAGACGTATTGTTTCAGTGTGGACGGTATCTTCTGGTGGTAGACCACTGGAGAAGTATTAAGGTCGGGAAGTATTTTTGTGTAAAGGATTATACGATTTTTAGTCCAGGTTGAGGAGTAGGATTTTTTTTTTTTTTTTTTTGTGGGTTGTAAAGAAGTTTGTTGCGACTTTGCGTTAATTGGTAATTTAAGAAAAGGTCTGGTCTGTTTTTACACGGTTTGCTTCGATTCAACTCTTTGTCTCGCTATTATTTTAGCTGCTACGCGTGTTTAATAGTGCGTCAAATGCAAAACGCTGAAATATCGCGTGTAATTTATATTTGGTAACTGAAACTGCAGCTAACATGAAACTTTATTACAAATATACTGTGTCTTTGTCACATTTAGAACATAATTTGTGCCACGGGTGTGACTGGTAATTGTAAAGCAAGGGGTTAACGCGATACAAATGTCCCTTCGATGCACATTTTTAATTATGTACTGTTGGCAAAAAGTTTGGAATCGTTTTCTGAATTACACTCGTACACTCAGTCAATCTGCTGATTTTCCTATCAGTTCAAAATTAATATCGTTGGTATTAATAGTAGTTTTTTGGTTGAGAAATTTTCTAACGTGACACAATTCTAACTTCTTTTTCTTCTAAAATTGTTGCGTTCCTTGGAATTCGTGCTGATTCTAAATTTTTATAAAATAACAGGTATAAATAAACACATAAAAATGATATCTAAAAGTAACATGAATTTTCATATGGTTTATTGTGTTGCTTTTGCTCACTTTTTATCTCTGGAATAAATCTTCTATTTTTATGCAGATACATCCTTTTTTACACGAGTTCTTCGGACACGTATCTATCGTATAAAAGCAAAATTGTAGTTACTTAAATTTATTGCGATAAATAATCTTTCTATTAATTTAGAACCTTTTTTAATCTGACTCATAGTTTAGAAATTAAACAATAAATTGTTCAATAACAAAGAAGCTGAACATAGTTTAGAAATTAGACAATAAATTGTTCAATAACAAAGAAGCTGAACATAGTTTAGAAATTAAACAATAAATTGTTCAATAACAAAGAAGCTGAACATAGTTTAGAAATTAATAATTAATCGTCAAGTTTGATACTCACGGACGTTAATGTTATTGCACGTTGGTTTTAAAAAAAGGGATTTAGGAGAACTTTTTTAATCTCACTCATAGTTTAGAAATTAAACTATGAGTATAAACTATGAGAATAGTTAATGGATAGAATAATCTTTCTATCCATTTAGAAGAACTTTTTTAATCTCTCTCATAGTTTAGAAATTAAACAATAAATTGTTCGATAACAAAGAAGCTGAACATAGTTTAGAAATTAATATTTAATCGTCAAGTATGATACTCACGGACGTCAATGTTATCGCACGTTGGTTTTAAAAAAGAGATTTTAATATCATATCCTTTTATCCCTAATTTTGTAACTAAATTACATTCTCTCAAGAATAAACAAGTATCCTAATACTTTTTACCATAAATGTACATGAAAGAGCCAAACAAGAAACAATCTGACGAAGAAAAACAAACTTGCCGAGAAGAAAATGAGAAACGCATTCGCAACAGCATTACGATGTAAATGTGCAATTTCACGAACGTTTACGCAGCTCTGAACAATAATAAGGTTCTACGCTGCAGACCGGTATAAAATCACGGACGACTTAAAATCGATCTTAGAATTTTAACGAAAATTCAGCGAGAAGAGCTTCAGCGAACCTTCAAACTCGATAGAGAGATCCAACGAGAAATAAAAAAGAAAAAATGTCGAATTGATGAATGAATAAAAACAAAAAAAGAAAAAAAAAAAATGGACGAAAGAAAAACGTAGCAGTCGGACTGGTGACAGAGTGAATCAAACTCTGAGATCGCATTTCCCATTGTTTGTTCGTCCTTTGTTTATTCATTTACTCGCGCTTTTCACGTTTGCCTACTAATGGAAGTGTAGTTGAGAGTGTGTCAGTGGAACAGGTCGATGTTCCGTCTGCCGCGTTTGAATTGAATCCATAGTTCGTCGCAATAATAAAGAAAAAAAAAAAAGAAAAAAAAAGAAAGGAAAAAACAAAATGCGGTTCCATTTGCTTGGCAACTCGAACGATTGGCAGAAGGAGAAATCATTTCCACAATATGACCTGTATGCCAAGTTTGGCGTGTTTGCTTGAACCGTGGCTTCGATCCATCATCCTCCGCGTCCTGGTTTATCTTTCCCCGGACCCTATTATATCACCCTGATCGAGTTCCTAACATATTTTTCAGGGATAAGAACGGGCGAGGCGATCAGAGGCCTTGAAAGTGGTAGATGTTTGATGAGGACATATATTAAAGTTCCATGCCAATATCAGGGTAAAAGGTATTTGCTGGAAAGCTGGTTTCTTCGTTAAAAAGATAATTTTGTTCCGTAGGCGTTTCGAAATTGTGGTGGTATTTTTAAATTGGCAATTCTGATCAGGTTTTTATGAATAGAATTTTATGAATAGTAGGGGATTCGAAGTTGTGCTGGTATCTTTAAATTGGCAATTCTGATCAAGTTTTTATGAATAGAGTTTTATGAATTTTTGGCGATTCGAAATTGTAGTGGTATCTTTAAATTTACAATTTTGATCAGGTTTTTATGAATTTTTAGAATTTTATGAATAGTAGGCGATTCGGAATTGTGGTGGTATCTTTAAATTGGTAATATTGATCAAGTTTTTATGAATAGTAAGCGATTCGAAATTGTAGTGGTATTTTTAAATTTGCATTTCTGATCAAGTTTTTATGAATAGAATTTTATGAATAGTAGGGGATTCGAAGTTGTGCTGGTATCTATAAATTGGTAATTTTGATCAAGTTTTTATGAATAGTAAGCGATTCGAAATTGTAGTGTTATCTTTAAATTGGCAATTCTGATCAAGTTTTTATGAATAGAGTTTTATGAATTTTTGGCGATTCGAAATTGTACTGTTATTTAAAAAAAATGGGTAAGAAAACTGAAAACGAAGGGGAGGAAATACAGTAGATACATAAAAGATAGAACAAAAAATAATAGGCGTTAAGGAAGTAAATTAGAATGTTATAATCGAAACTATAAAAAATAAAAAATAAACGAAGGAATGACTGTGATAGTGTGTAAAATAAAAGAAGAAAAATTGCGAACCAAGTCCAAATTTTGTGTATCTCAGAGTTTAAAATTTGAACGAGTGGTTAAGTATTATAGTTAGAAAAAATAAATCGAGGATAATCTTCATTAATAATTATGGAAATTAATTAAGATATTATAGATCTCGGTGTAAAGTTCCTGCGGATACTTGTTTACATTGTATCATGTTGAAGTAACACCTGGATTATTAATGCATCAGTGTCGCTGTGTAACAGTGATCCTGTCAATTATAATACAATGGGCTCGAGAAGCGTACTTGTACTATAATAAATCATACTTGATCACAGCTCGTTGAAGCACACTTCCATTAGAGTGCATTCAGTTCTAGGCCGTGTACTGTAGTAAATAATTTCGATCATTGCTGAATTATTTCGATAGCATTTAAATAGACTTTCAAATAAATTCGCGTATAATATAAATCCGAGGAAGCAAAAAGTATTGCAAAAGAGATTTCTCGAACTATTATCTAACATGTATTCACAGGTTATCACAGGCCGTATTTTATAAAATTTTTATATAATATAGATCTCGAAAATATTTTCTTTATATCGGTCATCGTTCATTTCGAAGGACTATCAGCTCTCAAAGTATGGTGAAAATTTTCTAAACGAATTCCTTTTTTTAAAAACTTTTTACACAGTTAGATTCGGCGTTAAAAAATAGACAAACTATACATTTAAACTTTCTTTCTAACTCCGATAGTTTTCCAGATATACTGTTAAATATCTCCAGCATGAAGGTTTGGAAGGAATTGTTTTCTGTTGCACGTTTAGAGACAGCAAGCTTCAATATGATCCATCTTGTCACCTCACACGTGTCATACGACCGCAGCGACAAAGTACTGTTGTCACGTCAAAGGTGACTTGGGTCCGTTAAGGGTTAATATTATTTTTCCACTGCTTAATTAACCAGTTAACTGTGGAATTTAGATTCAAAAGATCCCCACAGGGTGCGGAATTAAAAACAAGCAACGACGTGCATACACGTCGAACGCAGGGCAAATGGTACTATTATACATTTGACGAAAAACGAGGAAGGATTACATTCTTATTCGTCGAAAAAACTAACAATTCGTTTCTGAATACGTTATTCTTACTACAAGCTTGAAAATTGTCAAAAAATAATAAAATACAGAAACAAGAAAAATTGAAGATAACAAGAATAAACAAGAAAAATAAGAAAATAGTTTAAAATATTTCAATCTATTTATGTGTGATATGTTTCGAAGCACGGTACCACACATAAAGGGAACATACCACCAAATAATATTCTCATTACATTTTATTGAGATTTCGAGTTTTTATAGTGAATGGTAATTTTTTATTTTACACGACGAGTATACACGTCAAACGCACCGCGGTAGAGATTTGGTCCGACGTGTATACACGTCGAACGTACTTAACTGGTTAACCCTCTATAGCCCGAATTTTGTCTGCTTATTGGAGAAAAAATTACGACTGATTTTCACTTTGATTTGAAAATGTTTAAACTAATAATTACTGTAAATGGATCGTGGCGTCACAACAGTAATACAGTAATCAAATTTAATAGTTCAGTGATAACTAAACAAAATTAATTTTTTAAAATATAGATACATCAGTTTGTAACTTTTAAGTCACGCGGTCCAATAGACGGTTAATAACAGAAATATTTCAATGAACTTAAAAATAGGAGCAAAATACCATTAACTATTGTTATAGGGTGGGACTCAAATAGTTCCACCGTGACACATGGATTCGTGAATGGTACTTATTAAAGCACATCCTTTTCCCTAAGTCGAGGTGGGACTAAAAATGTCCCACCATGCATTACGGTGCACCAAAAATGTGGGACACTTTTAATCCCAGCGTGCCCCAAAGAGTTAAATGATCGAATTATGGTGTCATTTGTTCTGTTAACACTGAGTCTACCGATGATTAAAGTATACATATTTGTACTAATTAAATTATAGTAACAGATATTTGAAAAAAATGTATAATTCGATGGAAAGAAGCTTAACTATGTATTTTACAGAATATTGTGAAAAACATTCAAAAATTTATTGTTTTACTAGAAATAGAAATTTATAGAATTTTTATTAAAAGTTAGGAACCGGTCATATGACTGCTTCGGTAGTTTTTAGAGTTACACTTGATTAGGTATTTAAAAATATTTAAATGTTGTTTGAAAATATGTTTAAGATATAATATGATTGTATAAAATACTTAAAAAATACCAGCCTCTTTACGATTAAATAATTTCGCTTCTAACTCATGCTTTACAACCTGCACAATAATACAGAGCCCATAATCATCAAGAAAAGACTGTACAGTTCCTACAAAGTTCTTCGTTTTACGATAAAAATTCCAAACAGCTCTAACAAAAAGTAGTCTGCATGGCGTACGCGCCCCACCCAGCACGGAACGCGTTAAATGTATCCTCTGACGATAAAAACTTTCCCCACCCCGGCTCCAAAATCACCAAAAACCAATTACTACCGCACCAAATTAATTACGAAATAAAATCCGCAACCTGTGAACCATCTTACCATCGACCAGTCACCTGTACACGATCATATGTACCAGCTATCGTCGAACAACAGGCAGTTATCGCTCCTCGATTTACGAACCCCTTCGAGATCGCGAGCTCGCGAAGGGTAGGCAACTCTCTGAATTGGCAGCTTCCACGCGGCTGCGTCGGTCTCGAGTGCAGCTCGAAGGTAAAAGGGCTAGGAATCTTTGAGCAGGAGAGCACGAAGAAGAGGGGGATACATATCGACTTGCCCTAGACCTTCGTTCCCCCGACGCTTTACTTAGCCCGAGCTCGCAATTCCACGTCCCCATTACGAGTCCTCGGATCGCCTAGCCCTCCGGCTAGTTGAGCACCAGTGACCCACCCTTTTTTTTCTTCCACCGGTACCTTCGAGTGTCTCTCCTCTTTCCTTTCCTTCCTCTCCGCCCTCGAATCTACGATTCCTCCCTCGTGTGCTCTCGTACATCACTCCCTCGACTGCTTTTCCCCTGCTTTACACCCGCACGCGATAAGGGTTCGAACAATGTGGGTTATTACAGAGGGAACACGCAGGTCCTGAAGCTACGCTCCGCGACAACTGTTTTCGGAGCTGTTCGGTGTTTAATGCAAACGTTGTCTCTGCGCCTGTTTTTAGCTTTCCTTCGGTACCAGGAGGGTGTCTCGCGTTGGTTTGCTTTAGCCGAGCCGTGCTTTTGCTCGTTTTCGACGGGACCGGGCACCGGGGTGTGTGTGTTTCTGTTTTCGTGGTCCGGGAATGATACGGGGAGTTGGCTGGATGTTTGGAATGTCGTGAGTCGAATGAAACGTAGTTTAGTCGGTACGTTTGTTCGCGAAAGTGGTCGGGAGGAAACTAAATATGAATTAGGAATTTGTTGAAGTGTACATGATTTTGTGGCAGGGTATTAACTCTGCGGTGGTATTCCACAGTTTTTCGCACAGTAGTTTTTTTACTTTTTTTTTTTTCTTTTGGTGGTTCTTAATTTTGAGAGAAACAAATGTTGGGTGTAATATCGGTACGAGAAATTGGGCATGTTGAGGACTAGACTGCGGATTTTTATGCAAATATGTTTTGGGAATATGGTAAAGGAGGTAGAATTTTGGTAGAAAATTATTTCACCTACCGTGTGTTGTAAAAAGTACTATTGTTTGGATATTTTGTATATTTTTTGGTATTACTTACAGTCTACGCAATCTTAGACGCTTTGAATTAAAAATCTTTCTTCGTGCTGATATTAAGTGCTATTGCGGAATTTTTTATGGATTAAGAAATATCTTAGTAGTTGAAATAAATGGTAATCGGTTGATGTAAAGTCATGGAAATATTGTGGATATGGTATGATACTCTTAATCTTTTCTAAAATTGTTCATTATAACACTAGACTATACATAGCAAAGAGAATTAGCAAAAATTAAAAGCATCCAAAATTTTTTTATAAAGCAATCCATAAATTACCTACAAGATGGAAAAAGATCATAAACAGCAATAATCAATATATTTATGATTAAAAATCAATAAATATATGCCTTGATAGACTAAAAATTAGTATCACCAAACGACATAACTTATAAGATGACCTAATACTATAAGCATAACACAAAATAATCAAAATTAAATATACTCAAATACTAGTGATAAAAAAAACACATAAATAAATTTAAATTTGTAATTTAATTATTAATTTCATTTTCAAAAAAATTCAATTTCAATACACCAAGGAGCACAACAAGTGAGATTTGGTTAAAGTTAAATTGACCGTGTCATAAATTGCCGGGAAAATGTTTTTCGTATCATTCTTGAAAATGAGGAGTCTAAATGGCTATCATACCGTGAATCAGCCAGAAAGTTTTCTAGCTCGTTGAACATAAAATTCCTTCAGTACGTTCGGGGTATCCCTTTTCATTTTTCTTTATCTTTTTCTAGTCCGCCTGCCTTCGTGCAGCCGCTTATAGCATTTCCTTGTACTACAGTTTGCACTCTTATATTCTACAGGACAATCGAGACGTTCCTTGCTCGATTTAAAGTAGACGATTCGATAAACCGAGCTATTGTTCCAATTCCGGTAAACACTTCTTTCATCTTTAGAAAAAAAAAAA